>JAURVB010003773.1:0-70842 GCA_033002965.1 Piper betle
CTGTAGCCGCCTCGCCATCGCCTCCCTTCCCCCTCTCCCTACTGTTTTCCTTCCCCAGTCACCAGCTCCCGCTGTCAATTGTGCGGTCATACTTGGTCAGATTGGCCTCCCGAACGACAACCGCCTCGGAGAGGAGGGCGAATCCACGATCAGAGGAGGAGTAATCCATGATCAGAGGGCAAATCCATGATCAGTGAATATTGTTTTGGTCAGTAAAACAAAGTGCCCATTTTTTAGCAATCCCTTTTGGTACAACTTAGACTGGAACAAGATGTGGAAGATGAGAATGCTTTGGTATCGATTTATTGATGGTCTTTGTATACAAGTGAATACATTTATAATATGCTATAATGCAACACGAGTACAAGTATGTTTTTGAAGTTCACATAATAGCATCTTAATTACAAGTAATAATAGGGTATTTGACAGAAAGTGTTGCGGCAAAGGAATTAGTAGATGAGATGGAATGAGATATGAGCTTTTGTAGTCTCAACTATGATAGATCAGTGAATGACTGGGCATCTCTTGCAACTTTAATGAAAACATCTTCCAAGGTTGTATCGGCCAATCCCCACGCATAAACTGTAAACCTTTCCTTTGCACTCTCAACTTCTTGGAAAACATCTGCAACTCTTACATCCTGCTTCGGCAGTTCAATTTTTGCATTCCAAAGATATGGTACACTTTGTTTGCCTACGGAGACAATCGATGCGCTAAGCTTTGACCTCTTTCTCCTTGTCTGCAGGAGTTGTCATGGTAAAGATATAGGATCCTCCATATCTAGCCTTCAATTGGTACCACTCAGTGCAGTAGGTTATCATTTCATCGCAATTTGAAGTGCTATTGACATAAGATGGCTTTAATGCAAAGCTAAAAATCACCTCTTTAGGATCGCTTATGCACTGGAGACTACCATCGACAAAAATTCCCCTGCAGCACCTCTTACAGCCCCTTGCCGTGGCAATGCCGGCAGATATGGCGGAATGGCGGATCGCTGGCGATCGAACGCTGCATATCTGAAAGAAGTGGGCCTTTATGGATCTACAGAAGGTGTAAATCCTATATTACCCTCAAGCACAACGAACATCGTTGTGCTGCAGGATAGGAAACTTGTAACACCCCAAATCCGGTTCACGCTCGTGAACCGAACCGGCATGTTACAGGCCCCGGTTAGGTCGGCTAACCCGAACCTAACTCATGTGGATCCAATCTCGGCGTCTTAAGATGAAGATACGACTCCATCATGAATGAATAAATACACAAAATCCTAACATGGTACTACATGAATGACAAGCAATTCAAAATACACACCAATACAGTTACGATCAAAATTCTGAAATAAAACAGACAGGGTCTCCCCTAAAAGTGCAATTAGGGTCTACCCTGTCAAAATAATATATACAGGTATATAAGCATATATCAACAATTTCATTAACACACAATCTGATATACTATAAGCTCATTCTGGAACTTGGGTCCTAACCCATCATACTTTTGCTGCGCTACTGTGATCATTTCATTTCGTATCATTATCATGCCTCAAACATTTAATCATAGCATGTTTATTAAATAACATCATAAACAAAACATGAAACATTCAATCACCCAATGTGTGTGTGCAGAAGACCTTATTGCTCCTTCGTCCCAGCCGGCACATCCATCTCGTGCTTATCACCTACATATATATAAGAAAAACGTCAGTAACAAGCGTTACTGGTCCGAAAAGAAAATATCTATAACAAACTGGCTATGAGAGCAAACTCTCATATGAAAGAAAACATCATATACTCCACGTGAACACTCTGAAGGGCACTACTGAGGAGCCACTGGGCTGCAGACCCGGTAGCATCCCGAACTTACTGATCTGCTACTGGTACTGTGCCGCTCTCAGCACTTCTTTTCAGTACTTCTCGTGAAACTTTATCCTAAGCCCTCTCCTTACCTCCATATTTCTCCTGGCCTTGAGCACGAAGGCCGAGTACTCTCAGGCAGTCGCCTTTAGTACCCTTTGAACCACAAGTCCGGACATGCGCTGTACTAAACAGTACCCGTAAACCTCCACGTTCTCCGGGTGTGAGGAACTCAAACGCGGAGTTGTCAGGATCCCTCGGGAATGGAACAGTCCGCTGGCACTAATCCAGAGCCCGCTTTGACTGTCACGGCATCCTCTGCATGGTACGTGCAGTCGATTTCTCCATCTCTCGTCTCACTGAAAACGCGAAAACCTACATATATATAGGGCTGGGTAGGGATTTATATAATAGGCCCGAAGGCAACTTGTGGTGGATCTTGTTTTCGAAATCATCCTCGAGGGATCTCATCCTCGAGGGGTTATTAATCCGAAAAACTATTCGATTAAATGGCCCGAGTTAAGTGGGATCCGATAAAGCGCCACTTAACCTCGTCCTGTAGGCATTAAAACAAACATACAATAGAAAAGAGTAAAACAGACGAGTCCTAAACGGACCTGGTAGAAGCTCCAAGCGTGTCATCGCGCCTAGGCGGCGAGCTCCTATTCCGTACCTACACATCAAAACTAAATACTAACGCCCGCTAACTAAATGATGCATCAACTCAACACAATTAAACACAAAATTATCAATCGTCAAATAACCATAAATATGAAAATAACTCTAACTCATCCTATTCATGACAATTTTATTGTATTTTTCCTAAGTTACATCATACACGATTATCATGCTCAATTTACTTACTTCATTAGATCACTTAACCTCCATGAACTATCAATCACATCATGTAACTTATCACTTCATCACTTATCCTCCATGCACTATCAATCACATCATAAATCAATCCTAGCATGTTGTGCTAACAATCATCATCAATTTTAAATAATCAAATCGGAGGTAATTATACCTCACGTCGTCGGCAATCGGTGACGGCTAGGGTTCCGTCGCACGTCTCGGAGCTCGAATTCGGCGCTCCTCGGCGTCCGACGTTCGATCGAGTCCAACTGGGTGAGCTCCGCGGAAGATCCGGTGAATTCCAGCGAATTCCAGAAATTCCAATTTTTCCGGCGGTTTTCTGGCAGCTACTGGCGGTTTTCCGGCGGCTTCCGGTGGTTTTCCGGCGACAATCGCCGGCGGCGTCTACTAGCCGGAAAGTGGTCGTGTTGGGTACCCTCGGAACCGGCTCGGCGAGCCCGACTCATCTATGACATCAGCGTGGCCAATGGAGGCGGCGGCTCGCCGGAAAATGGCAAAATAGAGCCGGCGGCGATGGGTGGCTAGATCCGGCCGGCCACGGTGGCGACGACCTCCGTTCCAGTCGGGGAAGGTCGCTGGAAGGCTGAGGGTGCTGAGGCGACCGACCGATCGCGGCGGCGCTGGTCGCCGGTGGCGGGATCGGCGACGGAAGCGCAACGCAGGCGCGGCGTCGCGGCGTGGCTTCCTCGCGTCGCGGCGGTCCGATGGGGGCCGGACCTGGTCGGGGCGGCAGGGCGACGCCGTGGCCGGGCTGGGTGGCGTCGATCGGCGGCCAGGCGGCGTCGGCGGTGGCGGCGGTGGCGAGCGAACAGGGGCGGCGCAGGCGAGGGTTTGGGGAAGAAGAAAGGAAAGGTCGAGGGTGTGTGTGGTGGCAAACTCGTAAATATTACTTGACTCGTCTCCGGCTCGAGTCAAGTATAATAACTAAGTCGTATTAAATCCTAAAAAAAATTCATAAAAATCGGGAAAAATCCCGTAAAATCAAACAACACCACAACATTATAATGATATGCTCTATGACTAACAACCCACCCAGACTGCCCGAACGTGTCCTAACGCGGTAAACGGCCTAATACTAATTCTACGATCCACTATATATAAAAATAATAAAAAATGACTGGCATACTCTCATATATCTGATAACTCATTCTGTTATGCTGTGTTCATGACGTTATCATCATATACTTGGGTACGCATGACCCTCATAGCTCATACACGCGACTGGCATCGGCTCGGTACACGTGTCCTGAAACTGACTCAACTCGAAAAAATAACGGTCGACCCGACCGGTTCTGAATATAAAACCCTAACTCGAATCGTGGGTTTTACAAAACTCACCCTCATATATATATATATATACATACATGTACACAAATACATACATATACACTAAAATAATGAAAGTGTGAATCCTTTTTAATTTATAAACTTTATGAACTTAGATCGTAAATGCCAATTTTTCATCTAATAGATCACATTTGTCAACATTTTAGGAACTACATATAAACATCCATTTGTAACTCTTTTCTGTGAGCCATTAAATAAAAAATTTGTTGGAGTTGTCCCCCCTATAAGGAATGGCACGAGTGGCGATGGTGATCGGAGGAAGGAGCGACAAACAAGTGGGAAAGCGCCCAAGTGCCCAAAATCTGGGTCCACTTTGGGTCGTGAAACCTTGGCACTTGGTTGGTTTTCGATGTCTCAAGCGCCGGGCTGTGAGCAGTTTTTGGGTCCCCTTGGGACTATTCTTGAGGTTGTTTAAGTTAAACTTTGTGGGTTCCATTATAAATGAGCTTATTTTGAGGAAACAAATCAATATTTAAAGGGTTCCTAGGGCGGAGAAGATAAAGAAACCATTTTTGTTAGGAGGAGGAGGTCGCACTTTGTAGACTGATATTGATTAGGTCGTGTTTTTCGTCTAATCTTCAACCAAAGTGGATATTTCATCAAGATCAATACCAATTTAATTTATTTTTAATTTTTTCACCCAATTTAGATCAATTTTAGTTGTGATTGATAATTATTGATATGTATTTATGGAGAGGTTTCTCTCGAATAATTATTATGGAGTGGTTTCACTCGAATTTGTATAGAAGTAGTGTTACTCAAAATTATTACTCGGAGTAGTTTTACTTAATTATTATTATTGGAGAAAGTTATCCCTCAGAATTAAATATTTGTAATTTTTTATGTAAATTTTATGTGTTCTCTATTTTATTTGTATGAGATTTATAAATAATTATATTGTTTGCATCATCTTGTCAAATAATTAAAACATTTTGAGATTTAATAGCGACAAAATTAACAATCATGATGTTCACAAAATTCCCTTATAAAAAAGGCTCGTATTTTATAATTTTTTCCTTATATATATCCCTTGTATTCCAAAATACTTAATAACCTCCGGTCATTTTTTTTATTACAGGGGCAAAGCATTTGTTTTTTAATGCCTTGCAGCCTGCAACATATACAATTGTATCTACCTTCTCGTTCGCCAAAAGCCGCCATCAGTTATTCTCGCCATCCAAAAAGCACACATTTATTAGAAGAAAGAAAACACACGCATATTCTCCCCGAGAAACCTCCAAAGTCTTTAACCATTAACATCAAATTGAAAACATTAAGCTTACCAAATCATCAAAAGATCAAACGATTGTGGGTAATTTGTCTATTTGATGAATATCAATTCCTCTATATATTACTTATGAACACATATATATATATATGTAAACGTATGTACTACGTACTAACATACATGTATACTTACACCAACCTCAACAACCAAAACATTCTCGATCACCTACGCTTATAACAACCACTAAACCAACAAATACTACAATAGCATGGCCGTGCTCCTCTCCCCCTTACCCTTCTCTAGTAAATTGCCAGCGGCGAATTTGAACCACCGGCCCCTTCTTCTCATCCTCATTCTCCACCTCTCCGCTCTCTTTCCCGACGTCACCGATGCCGCCGGCGGCCGATGGACACTCCTCCAACACAGCATCGGCGTCTCTGCCATGCACATGCAGCTCCTCCACAACGACCGCGTCGTCATCTTCGACCGCACAGACTTCGGCCCCTCCAATGTCTCCCTCCCCGACGGCCGCTGCCGGAAAGACCAGAACGACCGGGCCCTCACGACTGACTGCACCGCTCACTCCGTCGAGTACGAAGTCGCCTCCAACACCTTCCGACCCCTCATGGTCCTCACAGACACCTGGTGCTCCTCCGGCTCCGTCGCCGCCGACAGCCAGCTCATTCAGACCGGCGGCTACAACGTCGGCGAGCGCGTCGTCCGCGTCTTCAGACATTGTGACGATGACAATGGGTGCGATTGGGAGGAGTTGCCCGACGCGCTCACTGTCCGGAGGTGGTACGCCACCAACCATGTTCTTCCGGACGGCCGGTCCATCGTTGTCGGCGGTCGCCGGCAGTTCAACTACGAGTTTTACCCCAAGTCGGGGCCGTCTGATGGAGTTTACCCGTTACCATTTTTGCAGCAGACGAGAGATAGCATCAACGAGAACAATCTCTACCCGTTCCTCCATCTCAACGTCGACGGCAACCTCTTCCTCTTCGCTAACAACAAGTCCCTCCTCCTCGACTACAAGAGGAACGCCGTCGTCAAGTATTTCCCGGCCATGCCCGGCGGCCAGCCGAGGAACTACCCGAGCTCCGGTTCCTCTGTTCTCCTCCCTCTGTCCCTTGACGCCCAGGGCGCTGTTTCGCAGGCGGAGGTGCTGGTCTGCGGCGGCGCGCCGATCGGTGCCTTCGAGAAGACCAAAGGCGACGTTTTTGTTGATGCGCTTGCGAGCTGCGGCCGGATGACGATCACCTCCGCGTCGCCGGAGTGGGGGATGGAGACGAAGCCGGTGGGGAGAGTGATGGGCGACATGCTACTACTTCCCACCGGCGACGTGTTGATCGTTAACGGTGCAAAGCAGGGGACGGCCGGGTGGGAGCTGGGCAGGGCGCCGGCCACCTCCCCTGTTCTGTACCGGCCGGGGACGCCCGCCGGAGCTCGCTTCGTATTCTACTCCGAGATGGTAGAATCTTGGTTGACGGTAGCAACCCTCAAGTACTCTACAAGTTCCACGGAGAAGAGTTCCCTACCGATCTTAGCTTGCAGGCCTTCTCCCCGGACTACCTTGGATCCTCCTATGCCAGGCTCCGGCCGGCCATCTTGCCGCCGTCTCCGGCGGCTTTGAGCTACGGTGGGCGGGTGAAGCTACAGTTCAAGATACCATCAGCGCCGATAAGCACCAGGGGGTGTGGGTGACCATGCTGGCGCCGCCCTTCTCCACCCACTCGTTCTCCATGCGCCAGCGGCTGATCTTCCTGGGCTCCGGCAGGCCGGCGGCACGGCCCGGCTGGACGTACGATATGGAGGTGCCGGCGCCGGCCTCCGCCGTGGTGGCGCCGCCGGGGTACTACATGCTCTTCGTGGTGCACGCCGGCGTGCCCAGCGAGGGGGTATGGATTCACATTGCTTACTAGCTAGTTAATTTCTCCCTTACAAATTCTTTGTGCATTTCATACATTCACTGATCATCTGGTTGATCTTCTTATAGCTCCTATAGAGCCATATTCCTACTTCATTGATTGATATGCATCATTATTAATTTTAAGTAATATCTATAACACATTTATAATTAGTCGGTTGGTTGAGTACAATGGGATGTGTGATTCTTTTGTATGGGTGAATTGGGATATTGTTTCTAATCCATTGAAGGCATGAGCCGGCTTGTTGCGTCTTTTTCTTTTCTAATTGCGAAGAGTTTCAGTTCTACTTCCATCCATGGAATATAACAGATTCTCCTTTGAATCTCGTGATTTATCGATGGTATGAGTGACGGCGCATTGTACGAGTCTGAGATGGATGTTCGGAGTCGTTCGTAGGATTAATGTTTCTTTACGTAAATTGCGTACATGTACGTATATCATATCGTAGATAGAAGAAGGCACCGCGACAGACACCATGAATTGGATCTCAAAACACAGACAGCGAAGACTCCGAGAGGCGCAGCTGACTCATGGGATTGGGAAGTGATGATAAAGCATTCCTTACTAGTGCCTACAACACAATGTCACGTGATAACATATCAGTTTCTGAAGCTAAAAAATAGGAATGTGTACAAGACAAACAAGCTGATCATATGTAACTCATACTTCAACGTGAAGAGCAGCGTGACTATCAATCAACCACGGATTCTCAATTAGCTTTTGGATTTTGATATATATATATATATATATATTTGCAGCGCATAGCAATGCATCTAATATAGACCGTTGGATCAAAATCCAACGGCCCACAACCACCTACCCCCCCTCCCCCTTCTTTTTCGTCATCCCCCAGCCGCCTCCTCCACCCCGCCCCGCCCCTAGCCCAGCCCCGCTTGCAGCCGCCGTCCCCACCACCCCCACCCGTAGTCGCGAGGGCCCCCGTGTCGCTCCCCCCACCCTGGGCTGCTACCTTCCTCCCCCATCACCGCCCGTAGCCGCAGCCCCCCGCGTTCCTCCCTTGCCTCGAGCTCCACCTTCTACACCCCCCTCCCGCCCGCTTACAATGCGCTCCGACCGCGCTCCACCTCATTTTCTAGCCTACCCTAAGGCGGCGACAGCGTTGGTTAGCCGGGCAGTGGCAGTAAGGTCGGTGGCGGCAAGGTGGCACGGCAAAATAGAAGGGGGAGAAGAAATAGGAGAGAGTAGTTTTGTAATATAAACTTAATTTGAATAAGGATCGAGTCAAATTTTTATTACTGAAATAAATTTTAAAAAGAATGAAATAATTTCGTAATAAAAACTTAACTCGATCCCGACTCGAGATAATATTACGAAATAATTATTTTTAAAATAAAATAATTTTATAATAAAAATTTAGTTGAGTGTGGCTTTGAATTTCTACGGGGAAGAGTTGATGACACGACATTGGACAGTGATCTCGTGAATGGGATATGTAGAGTTCTCTCTTCTTTCTTTCACGGATAGGAAGCGGCCGCAGGAGGTTTGGCATAACATACACGATGCCCTTGCATTTAAATATAATAACTAAACAAGTAATCCGTTAATAATTGTAGTTTTAGATTTGATTAACAACAAAGGCACTTGGCTAGGTAGAATGAAAATCAGTAGGTTTTTCGAGAGTGAAGGTGCTAATTTAATAATAAACAAAGCTGGCCAGCTCCACTAATTTGACTTGTATGAGCACTTCAGATGATTAGGCTATAATATTGAAATTGAGGTCATAAATTTTAAGTATGAATATTTTTATATTTTTATAGTATACATAAAACCCAATTTTAACATGAAAACTTTGCTTAAAAAATTAAAAGTCAATTCAATTTAATTAAATAAATCAAGTAATTGATTTATTTAAATTGATAAAGGAGTCCTTAAGCACGTCAAGATCACATCTGTTGAAATTATAACAATAAAATCGTAAAAGTAGGTGAGATCTTAATAGAAAATGACACAATTTTAAAGTAAATATTTACATAATAATTTCTAGTTATTAAAGAGTATATTTAAGGACTACGTTGTACATGTGGAGTGTTTCTTTAAATTTTTCTAATAGTATAGATTAATTACATCGCAGAAAACTTCTTAAGAATGAGGGTAGTAAGAAATGAGCTTATATCTTACTGCAACATTTTGAAGCCTGTACTTTTTTTAAAAAAAGGTGAAATTTGAGCTAATAATCAATATATCACAATGAGGTTTAATAGCGTTAAATTAAGTTAAGGAATAATAGGGATTGAGAGCAGGATGCAAGGGCATGACTGGACTTTGGGCTCTAGAGTGCTACTTAATACTTAGTTCCCTGTTAGTTGATGGGCCTTCGTGATGGGCTTCATCTGCTCAAAGCATCCCAGGCTCACCAACCGTGGCTCGTCGAAATTTCCAACCAAATTGAAATCATATTTCACCTAAAACCAAATTGAAACATTTCTGTTAGGCTAAATTTGGTTATTTTAGAACTGAAATTTTAAAATTGAATTTAAAATTTGATGTAAACAGTATTAATATTGTGAAAGTAGCACGATTGTTGTAAAAATTGGAATTGGTGATTGAATCAAATTTTTAAAAATTTTAAATCGATCTCGTTATTCATGACTTATTTTGAATCAGCAAATTTCATAAGATTGTATATATATTTGTGTGAAAATTAGTTTATTAGGGATAATAAAATCAAATTAAAAATAATATTTAAGTAAATTAATCTTTTTTCAAATTATATTTTACTATAAAATAAAGTATTCGTAAATAAGTTTTATAAACTCTAAAGTATTAAATATCATATATAGGGTAAAAACATAAGTAATAAGAATATTATAAATTAAATTTTCTTATATTTATATAGATTATATATTTATCTATTGTATAATTATTAAATGTTAAAATATGTCAAATCTCTTAAGAATGACGATTTATGAATCATTTATGAATCGGTCAAGCTTAGTTTCAATCGGGTGATTCAAAAACCAATTCTAACAATTCAATTTTGATATGTTTTTTCTTTACTCAAATTCTATCAGAATTAAGTTGAATCGGCTGAATCAAACTAGTTTAAGCCAATTCTCACGATAATGTTATGTCACATTTTAACAAATTTAATCATAGTCAAATATATTTCAATCATATATAATAAATTAAACATCTAAAACACATTATATCTGGTCAAATAATATGATAATAGCATGCATAAAATATAAATTCTTTAGTGTTTTAAAACTTTGGTTTTTTTTTGTTCGGTTTGAGTTCTAGCTCGAGCCAAACTTCCTACTCCATAATTATTTTTGCGAACCGGAAAATCGATCAACCCTTTTTAAATCGAAACAAACTTGATTTTAATTTGGTTCAGTCGGTTTTTTGTCTGCTAACTAAAGTTTGTATGACACGACCATACTTGACTTTCACAATAAAAAAATTGTAGCTGATGATTTTTTTATAGGGATGTTATTGATAAATCATAGAGATATAAGGTAGTTATTTACATAAAAAATAATAAAATTATGTGTAACTTCTATATGTAATTATCATTAGATCTCTAAGAATTATCAAAAACCTTATTCGGAATTAGCATTAACCTAAAATTTTTGGTTACCGGCCTCAATCATATTAAAGTTGACTCCACTTTGCTAAAGAAATGTGATATAGCGCTGACGATCTTCAAATATTAATCAGTGCCAGGCCTATCAAATAAAAAAATGCTCACTCCACCGTAAGAAAAATGTTATGATCATTCATCATTGAACAAAAACCTCTTCATTACTTCCAATAATCCTTGCATATAATGCAAATTAAGAGACATACAAGTACACCTTTGCTAACATATATAAACCATTCATGGAACGTACGAGTCTTAGTTATTTCCTTCAAGAAATTTCTTGGGGATCACCTGCCCGCAAATTAGCGGCGGCCCGGTGTCATGAGAAGAATAAATAAGTGAGCGATAGGCAGGTAGCTAAGCTCATTTCAACCGTAGCCATCCATGCTAGTTGCAACCTTGGACCCGCCACAAACCACTTTTCTACATCATTCTATTGGGTTTGTTTTATATCGGTCATCAAGGTTATTGGTGACTTATATATATGCTAATAAGAAAGTCTTATTTATTGAGCTAACTTTTGGATTACGAGAGGCTTATGACAACTATTGTGAGTTTCTTTTGATTATTTAAAGTCTATTTTGGGGGCCCAAAAGGGCCTAATAATGGTTTCGGAGTTTGGGGGGCCGAAATGGCTCAACAAGTGGTATCATAGCCAAGTTTGAGCCGAGTTTACTTACACCGATTGTTATTATTTCCTTCATAGGTTCCACCTTATGCTTTAAAGAGAGTTTGTCAGGTAGTTGCTGTCTAATTTAAGGCCAGGTAGGTGCTGTTTGATTTAAGGAGAGTTTGTCAGGTAAGTGTCGTCTGATTTAAGGGGAGTGTGTCAGACGATGATAGTTTCGAGCCACGTTCGATATATGAAAAAGATTTGTTGGATTTGTTCCGCATAGGTCGTAAAGGTTATTGGTGACTTGTATATAGGCTAATGAGAAAGCTTTATTCCTTGAGTTAACTTGTGGATTAAAAGAGACTCGTGACACTTATTACGAATTTTCTTTAATTGTTTAAAGTCTTTTTTAGGCCCGAAGAGCCCCGGTAGTAATTTTGGAGCTTGAGTGGGGCCTCCGGTCGCTAGTCTTGATGCATGAGAACCGCCTAGAGAGCAGCTCCTACACCAACCCTCAAGCTCTAGCAAGTGTTGGTTCAAATATGCCCCATCAAAATCATCTCATTCTTCACCAGTACACTTTGCTAGCTTTTTCCAACTCCTTCATTGATACACCATCACTGTCTTTTATTTCCGTCCTCTGTCTCCATTCTTGACTCATCATTCCATCGGCCGCAGGCTCGGTGCTAAAAGTTGCTCCACTTTCCGGCCTATCTCCTGCTTTTCCTAGTATTATTTGACTACCAAGTTCTTAACGTGAGATTTGTGGGCACAAGTCTGATGGTTATATCTGTGAATGTGTTTTCCTGCTTTGTGTTTATGATGAAAAAATGTTTCCCCAGTCAATAGTCGGTGTTGGGTTTGAAAAGGCAGCTACCTAGCTCACACACTGTGATTTGGATGGAAACTAACGCTTAATGTTGTCACTTGGGACTTGGTCCATTGCATTAATCCATTGCCAAGTGTTGCGTTTGAGACGTGAGTCATTGTCTAACCATATTAATAGATCTGATCAGCTAGCAAAATGTTCACAGATCAATTATATGCATATATATGTATGCAACACCACATTTCTCTGCTGGTAGTTCCAATAATAAATCATGGCATGGAACTTTTGAGCCAAGGTTTAATTTGTTAATCGTTATGGCAACAAAAAAGAGTAATTTTCATGCAAACAATATATATAACACAAGGCTCGATCTCACCATCGAGCCGGTCTATCGAAAACAATTATGGACAATGATAACTTGGAAGCCAGATTTCATTTTCTTTTTGTTAACACGTCGCTCAATTCTAGAAATAAAATGATTATGACAAGTCCAAGATTTGTTAAGCGTGAATTCTAAAGAAATAAAACAATCACTTCTATCTTATCTTGACAATAGACTTGCCACCAACTTTGTAAATGGACATGGGTAATTAACACAAAAGGGTACATTAAGAAGTAGGAAGCTTCCATTTTACACCATCCCAGTTTTCTAGTGCATAGAGAGGGTCTAATTTATTTGCTCTCATATATATATGGACCCGCTGAAATGGTCCTTATCATTGCACACGTGGGGCTGAATAAGGCACTCAAGTAGTGAGACCACTATGTACGTATGAAATATAACTCGAATTCACTTGAGTATGTTAATTTCTTCCTATGTATGCTGCATATATATTAACGCCAATTGCTTTGGGTTGCAATATCTATCATAGGATAAAATAGTGGCTAACCTAAAAAAATTATGAGGATGACTTAAATCGGACGTTAAAATGTGTGAAAAGTGGGCATGATCACTGTTTCGGTGGCCTGGGGTTTGCACCCGATGACCAAAGTAAGTCTGACTGATAATGTCGATGGATGGACGCATGGATTATATTCCGCCACAACCAGACTTCGATTTTGCCTGTGACCCCCTTCAACTGGTTGAAATCCTTGGAGTGATGTGTGTCAAAATAGACGCATCTAGCTAATTGGTTGATACATTTGATATTATACATGCATCGCCCCTCATAGAAATGCTGGTTTAGGAGGCTGCAGGATTTCTTTCGGACACCGTAGAAGCGAAGTGACCCACGCCACCTTTAACAATGAGAGTGCCCAGGAGGTCACGGGGCCCACAAAGTTATGGGCCCAGCTCAAAGCTGTCTGAGTCATGACCATTGATAACAACATTTCTCTCATGATGAGAGGGCCCACACCGCACTATATGACCTCGACTTAGTGGCTTTACTTACAGGTGATTATATATTAGTTTTCTCGTTCCGGCCACGTAGGTACTAAATTCCTAATATTCATAATTTATATTAAAATTAAATTCGAAAAAATCTATACTCTTTTGATTAATATTCATAGACATTTTTTAATCTTCATTTGCCTTGCATCAAAACATTGTAAAACAAATATTTTCAAAATTGCACGCTAGATGTTAAAAGATGTTCACAATTGTTGCGGTTTGTGAGCGCCTCTAAGCTTTGAGATACTAGCGTGAGTGCGAAAGTTAACATTGACGAAATATGAATATTTGTTCTTCTCAAGCGTAAAAATAAATAAAACTGAAAATGAAATTGCATAAATGTGCCATCCCAAGTTGTTGGCATTCCTAAAATTAGTTTGCTCTTTTTTTAAAAAGAAAATTACGAGCTAATCCCGAAAAGGTTATCGTTAAAATTGTCGTATTAGTGATATTGGAGGATTGACTTCATTTTATTTTCATTTAGATAATTATTACTTGCCAATTGATGATGCGTGACATTATATATAATTAGGCTAAATGAACCAATATTGTCATGAAAATTTTTTAGTAGTTTTAAAACAATCAAAAATTGGCCAACACAGAAATATTGTGATAAAATTCAAACAATTATCCCCAGGACGTTGGGGGTGAGTTCTTGTATTGTGACAAATACATTGATGTGGAACTTAATTATAGCATAAAAGCATAAAAGATGGAATAAAAGATACTCCATTTTTTCTCTCTTTCTAGAGGCGAAATTGCAGGCACACCAAATGCTTTAAGAAGCGCAAGCCTATATTGTTATTCATTAGAAGCTCAAACTTTGGGAAAGATTGAGCCTTGGGAAGTTAAAAAGTGTACCACCACATTGTCAAGAAACACCTTAACATTCCCATCATAATCGTTAAACCAGACAACTTATAAGCAAAATCAGACAGAAACAAAGCATTATATTGTTGTTGTACTTGATAATTTGCTGTCATCCTTGATTCACATCCACCTTCTAATTCTTCTGACTTTCTTCTTGGGGCAGGAGGCAAATCATCCCTCAAAAAAATCCTATATTAGAGACCTCTTAGATGCTTCAGCCATATAAAAATGGGTATATGCACTTTACTCTAAAATAACTAAGTCACTTAAGAAATTCTAGAAATCTAAATTTATATTAGTCATCACTTAATATTTATATTAATCATTACTTATCTTATATAGAGACGTGGGACAATTAATGTTAATACACTCTAATATGTACAAATCGTATTAAACTTAGCACGTATACCTTATATGGGCAGAACATGCTATAGACGGGTTGTGTAAATTATGTTCGCGCCATAAATAATAGCCATGTGGGTATTAAAAAATAGGGCGCCCAAGAGTCCCATGGATAAGTTGACTCTAACAGTGTGCAAATAGGTTCATAGGGTTCAATGTAAAATGACTAGCCACTTTAGAGATGATAAAAAATTATATTTTTATTAGTCATCACCCTTCTTACTTTTAAAATGTAAGCAAATTAATATTAATAATCCTGCCAATGATAAATTATAAATTATGGCCATGGAAACAAAGCATGCCGGCACAAAGAACACGAGCAATGACAAGTCGGTCAATTGCAAAATAATAGTACTACACTCTACCCCTGATAGTTTATTTCAAATACTGTGCTCAATGTCCGGTACTATAGCACACTTGAAGTTGGCATAACCCATTGTTTGTTTTGTTGTGCCCAGTAGGGTAAATGTCCACTAAAGATAACTATTACACTTTGAAAACGATTATCTAAGTGATTAGTGTGAAAATAATTGTACTAAAGATAACATTTCACAACTTGTCAATGCTCCTTTCCAAGATCATGCATATACCTACTCACAACCCCAACTGCCTGTGAAATATCGAGCCTTGAACATACCATTGCATACATCAAACTACCAACAGCACTTGCATACGATACTTTTATCATGTATTCTCGCTTTACATCATTCTTTGGTAACATGGAAGCACTAGGCTTGAAATGAGGAGCAAGTGGTATACTAACTCGTTTTAACTTCTCATTTATGCCAAAACGCTTTAGGACCTTCCTCAAATATTCTTTTTGAGATAAACAAAGCCTCTCCAATTTCCTGTCTCTAGATGTCTCCATACCATGAATCTTTTTGCTTCACCAAGATCCTTCATCTCAAACCCCTTATTCAATTGAGTCTTTAACTTCTCAATTTTTGTATGACTATTGGAACCTATCAGCATATCATCAACATAAAGAAGAAAATATATAAGATCCATCTTGTAGCTTGCGCAAGTACACACAATGGTCATATTTACTCCTTGAGTACTTCTACCCTATCATGAACTTGTCAAATCGCTTGTACCACTACCTCAGAGATTGCTTCAATCCATATAACGATTTGTCCAATTTGCATACCATCTTTTCTTTTTCAACAACTTTGAATCCATCTGGCTGGGACATATAGATTTCCTTTTTTAAGTCTCCATGTAAAAATGTAATTTTTGCATCCATCTGAACTAGTTTCAAATCTAACTATGCCACCAAAGCCAATTAAATTTTGATGGAGGAATGCTTTACAATTAGAGAAATACTTCATTATAATCAACTCCCTCCATCTAAGCGTAGTCTTTAGCCACCAATCTTGCTTTGTAGCGAACATTATCCTTGTCAGGAAATCCATCTTTCTTTGCATATACCCATTTGCACCCAATTGCCTTTTTTCTATTCGGAAGACTAATTAGTTTCCATGTCTGATTCTTTTGAAGGGACTGCATTTCTTCCTCCATGGCAGTCCTCCACTTTTCTTATTCTGAACTTTGAACTGCTTCATTATAAGTGGCAGGAACATCATCAGTTGTAATTGGTGATGTAGAAGAGACCATATCAGCATGGCAGGTAGGTTATCTAATAGTTCTCTTTCCCTTCCTTTATGAAATTGATTCATGTTAATGTGAAGGTTCTTGGGTTTGAACATCTTCTTCATTTCACTCTTCTTCTACCATAAGAGAGTCATTATCAGTTTCTGCATCTGCTGGGATAATTTTGTTGCCATCAAACTCTACCTGTTTGGGAGTACCATTTGTCTGTTTCATATTTTCAGAAGTCACCTTTCTCAACATAGTAGATTCACCAAAGGTAACATTTCTACTAAAGATTACTTTCTTTGTTTATGGACACCAAAGACGATGACATTTCACACTAGAGGTGATCCATATAAATATTGCCTTTTTTGCTCTTGGATTCAGCTTTGACTCCTTAACATAGTAATATATAGTAGAACAAAAAATATGTAAGAAAGTATAATTTGTAGCACGTTTTCCAGACTATTTCTCCAATGGAGTTTTACCACCAATAACAGTAGATGGTAAACGATTACTAAGGTGACAAACATATACTAAAACCTCAGCCCAAAATTCTTTGCCAACCTAGCATTGGACAGTTTACACCGAACCTTCTCCAGCAAGGTTCGATTCATTCGCTTTGCCACCCCATTCTACTGTGGTGTATTTTTGATAGTGAAGTGTCTAATAATACCTTTATCTTCACAGACATTTTAAAATGGATTATTTTTGAATTCTCCACCATTGTCTGTACGAAGATGTTTGAGTCTCCACCATTTTTTCCATTTTAGAAAAATTTTCAACACTTCATCCTTCCTCTTCATCGTATACACCCAAACTCTCGGGGGAAAATTATCAATAAGGGAAACATAATAGTGTTTACCTCCCAATGAAGTTGTCTTAGAAGGCCCCCACACATCTGAGTGAACATAATCTAAAATACCCTCAAAATCATGGATTGCTATACCAAATTTTACCCTTGTTTTCTTCCTTTTGATACAGTGCTCTCAAAAATCTATTTTGTAAGCCCAAGCTCCTTTTAATAATCTTTGATCTATCAATAGTTTTAAGGATTTTTCTCTCGCATGCCACAAGCGCATATGCCATAGCCTGGTTGCTTCTGATTCCTGATCATCAGTAGGAGTTACTTTCGCTGCTACTTTCCTAACAATTGTACTACCCATAAAGTAATACACATTGTTTCTTCTTCGGACCCCCTTCATTATCATAAGTGCACCAGAGATGATCTTCATTATCCCTCTTCCGCCCTCACTTTGAAACCTTTTGATTCTAAGGTTCACACAAAGATGAGATTTTTCATCAAATCTGGCACATAATGAACATCAGTTAAGATTCTGGTTGATCCATCATAATTCCTCAGATGAACTGAACCAACTCCATATGTGACAAAAGGGGTATTATTTCCGGTGTAGACAATTCCACCTTTTAGTTCTTAAAAATCAAAAAATCATTCTCGATTGGACATCATATGATGGCTACAAGTAGAATCTAGCAACCATGAATTAGAATTGCTAGTTGATGCATCAATTGAAAAGTTTGAATCTACATCATCACACTCAGCAATATTTGCAGTAACGTTTTCCTTCTCAGGTTTGCCTTTATTTTTCAGCTTGGGACAATTTTTCTTCTAATACATTTTTCTCGACAAAAGGCACATTCATCTTTACTTGGTCTGGATTTTAACTTTGACCTTCCCCTTCTTCCTTTGTTCTGACTCTGCGACCGACCTCTATCCACAACAATAGCTTATACTTCTGCACCTGTATTTTTTGCTTTTCTTTCTTTCTTAATTCATAACTATACAAGGTAGCAGTTACTTCACTGAGAGACACAACAACCTTCCCATGAAGTAGAGTAGTTTCAAGAAACTCAAATTCATGAGGAAGTGATCCCAATAACATCAGAGCCAGATCTTTATCTTTAAAAGTCACGTCCATATTCACCAGATTAGTTACTAGCTGATTGAAGCTAGTAATATGATCATTCAGAGAGGTACCGAGAACATAATTGAAGCAAAACAATCTTTTTTCATGTAGAGCTTGTTTTGACTACTTTTCTTCAAGAATTTCTCCTCCAGTGCCTTCCACAATTTACTTGCAGAATTTTCTTTAGAAAATGCATGCCTCTACTCTCTAGAAAGACACGTTCAAATGATATCACATGCCAATCTATTTATTGTCTTCCACTCTTTCTCCTCAACATCATCTTGTTTCTCTTCTTCAATGGCAATGTCTAGACCTCGTTGAAAGAGGGCATCTAGAACCTCACTTTGCCGCATGCCAAAATGACCGATACCATAAAAAATATCCATTGCAAATCTTCATTTGTCACAACAATTCTTGCCAAAATTGAAGAGCTGTTAACTTTGATGTGGATTCTTTTGTGTTATCTGCTATTTCTGCTACAAATTCTATTTAATAACTATTGATGTGGAATGTCAACTAGCCCAAAGAAATTTTTTCTGATGTGGAAGATCAGTGTAAGCCGCAACCACAGAGCATACTAAAATAAACCAAGAGCTCGAAATGCCAACTGACCCAAGAAAATTTTTTTGATGTGGAAGATCAGCATAAGCCGCAACTACAAAGTAAACCTTGTCCCTCCTACACTAGCAGCTTTTGCTAGCGGTCAAGCGTGAGTGTCGACTTCACTTGGCGGTGGTCATCGTTAGTGTTTTGCTTGCCACTTGAACGTGGCAATTTTCTGCTCTTCCCGCTTGCATGCGGCCTTGCACTTGCCGCCTGTGCGTGGCTGTTTGAGTCGGCTGCCTGTGTGCAGCCCTTTGTTTGCCTTGCCACCTGCGTGTGGCTTTCCTTGTTTTTCAATATTCACACTATAAAGCTTTCTCATTGTGAATTTTCAAAACCTTTTGCTCTATGCCAATTGTTGTGCACAGCGGGGTAAATGTCCACTAAAGATAACTAGTTTACTTTGAGAACTATTATCTAAGTGACTAGCGTGAAAATAATTGTACTAAAATCACCCCAAGAGCCCATATAAAATTCCTAGGAAAGTGTAGTGGACACTAATCTGATTAAAAACCAACTCCTAAACAGAATTTTATCAAGACGAGTAATTTTAATAGCACAATAATTAACAACAATTATACCTAACAATAGCTATTAAATAAACATAAAAGAACACCAGAATTTAACGAGGCTTACGTCTTCGGACACTATAAAATAATATTTTAATAATCAAAGAAATATTATAAAAGAGAGAAAAGAACAAATTGACAATAAAAAAGAAAAGAGATTTTAGAATGGGTTAAACCATAGGGGGAGGAATCTTTTTATAGGGAGATGACTCCTTCCATATCCCCAATAATCCCGATGTGAGAATTTATCATACAACATATTTTATGTTGGTTTGGAAGAAAACAAAGATCATCATCAAGAAACTGAGTCTGTTGCCTCACTGCAACTGACATGCTAAGTATATATAAGAATTATAACACCCTTGTGTGTCGACTACATATATACCATGCAATTTATATAAATACATACTAGTTCTATAAAACCATATTTTTACTCTTTTATGTGGTAAGTGCACAGACTTTTCAATTAGCTAGAGAGGCCGAAAGTTAGCATTGATACGAAGAAGTGAGAAAAATTTTGAGTGGGGGGTGGAAAGGTTGACGTCAACAACTGGGGACACTGCCTTTCATACCCTGTTGGCACGCGCAATCAACTACTGCCCCGTTTTTATATATACACTCCCCTGCTCATCCCTTCTCTCTTTTTCTAACGAAAGCCCTCCCGAACATTCTCTTCTCTGTCTCCCTCTTTTTCGTTTATTTTTTCTTCTTCTTCTTCAAATTTGAATCAAACCAATATATGCAAGAGATCGGGATCTAGCTAGCTAGCTTCTAGTGAGCGACTGAAGCGCAGGTTGATCATCAGGTATAATATATATTTATGCAGATACTTTTCTCATGGGTTCAGAATATTAATGTTGGTTCTGGGTGTTACAACTTACAATGTACATGATCTGAATTGCACCAGATTGGTATTGCTAGCAGCTTCGGGATCTGTACCTGAAAGTTGCACCATATCACATTAATTACAATTCCAACATAGTAATTCTTGTTAGTTTCCATCCTCTCCATGTACTGATAGTCGTTTAATTTCTCCGGTTTTCGGCACTTGCAGATGTTTTTTCTTCTTATTTACGTGTGATATATTTGTATAAATTAAACATTTCTAACTTCTTTTATTGGGATGGAGTGGATAAATAAAGCACAGTTTACTCTTAATTTCATATATTGTTTTTAAAGATCCAGACAATAATTTTCTGAAGGAAGTGATCACACATTGTGATGTGCACCTTTGGTACTCAAAGAGAATGAACTTAAATCTTCCTCTCTACTATGATCACCTGCAACCAAATGAATCTAACATACAGTAGATAAAATCTTCAAAACATATATGTTTTGCTGATCTTAAGCTTTGTTGGACTGTTCCCGGTCTTTTAAACACTTTTAGGTTATCGTCTACATTAAAGAGAATCTGTGATATATACATATATATATATATATATATATATGTAGCAGAATTTTCCAGCAAATCGAAAATATGCAAGTGTTTAATTAAGTACTGTAGAAATGAATGATACGTTTTTTCCTGACATTTCTTTTGATCATTTTTACGTCTCTTCTATCAAAAGGTCATGTTTAGGTATGACATCTTTTCGCCTGCTTTTCTCAAAATTCAGCATATATAATCCTCTATATATTTTTGTCTGACTTTTGCTTTGTCGGTCCTATATAATATGAGGAAGAAACCAGCATCATAGATCGTTCAATTTGCTCCTGTTACTTCTAGTATCATCTTCTTTTTGAATTTACTAATCTTAAAGCTAGTAGCTAATGAGGCATGCTTGCTGTATGATGATCCAGCCTAACCTTAGTAGCCTAGCAGCTCGGGTCATTCTCCATGCCCAAAAAGTTTAATCAAAATCCTTCCACAAAAGTGCTAATATTATACAATTTGTTCAACTCAAGCAGAAAATAACAAGAATGGATCACTTACAGTTCAGCTCATATGATCATCTCAACGGGGGCACCACCTTTTCCAACCGATCAGACCTGTTAACCAATTGTCATTAAAGTTATACCTCTCTAGCCATTTTACATAATTAGAAGAAAGATAAGAATCTTTTGAGTTTTGACAATTGGTCTCCGTCTGATCCCAAGTTGTCAGAATTCTGATGGTTTCATCAAAGTCAGGTTTGGAATTTTGCCATGGAAATTCCAGACAAAGAGACAAGGGGGCAGATGGATTTCCAGCAAGACATTGGACGTGCAGAGCGCGGTGCTCCTTTGGGGTTCCCTTCCTTTTTATTTGGCATGCCTGCTCCCCCAGCTAGCCGGCTTTCACACCTTTTTTTTAAACATAGCTCTCACTAGCCTCGTTTATCTCTTTCCTTTTTGCACCAGCCCTACATATGATACAGTAGTACTTTAATATTATATGTTCTTCAATAGAGCTCAAGTTGCTGTTTCTCAGCTAGAGATTAGAGAAAGTTCAGATTCTTTGAAAGATCTGACTTATAAGTAGCTAGTTTCTTCTGGGCTTGTCTTCTTATTGGCACAAACAGAATGATCAATGATATCCATCATTTAGCAAGGGACAGCATCATTAGCACGCCCAATCTGCTTGTCTCTTTCTTCTGACTTGTTACATGGCCCCTCCACCACCAAATACCGCGCTCTCCAATCTATGAATTTCTCATCAAAACCCAATATATAGCCTACTTTCATCACATCAATTTGCCAACCTGATCATTTGCATGTAGATGTATAGTAGCTTCCAGTGAATTTTACAGGTGATCATAATAACGTGAACCACGCTTTGAAAAGGGAAGCTTACTAAGAAACTATGAATGTGTTATTGCAGGAGAAGATCAAGATGGATGCGAATGGATCATGCGTCCCACCAGGCTTCAGATTTCATCCCACAGACGAAGAGCTGGTGGGCTACTACCTGAGAAAGAAAGTAGCAAGCCAAAAGATCGACCTCGACGTTATCAGAGACATAGATCTCTACCGTATAGAACCATGGGATATTCAAGGTACGTCCAGCAAATATTATCCCCACTTCCTTATCATACTTCTAAGTCGATTTACCTGCCTGTGATCTGAAAAAAAATGGACGTCAGAGAGATGCAGGATTGGGTACGAAGAGCAGAGCGAATGGTACTTCTTTAGCCACAAGGACAAGAAATATCCGACGGGGACGAGGACAAACAGGGCCACAATAGCCGGGTTCTGGAAGGCCACCGGCCGGGACAAGGCCGTCTACGACAAGTCGAGGCTCATCGGCATGCGCAAGACGCTCGTATTCTACAAGGGCAGGGCCCCCAATGGCCAGAAAACTGATTGGATCATGCACGAGTACCGACTAGAGTCTAATGAAAATGGCCCTCCCCAGGCAAGAACCATATTGTCATTGTAACTAAATGATCTTAGTATTCAAGTTTTCAGAGATAACTTCATTTTAGAATTTTCGAAGTCTTCCTATGTCAATCGTAACTCTTAAGAATTTTCGAAGTCTTCCTATGTTTATATATTGCGTCGGTTTAATTTGGAAGTTGGTGTTTCTTACATTGCTTTTGGATAATATACAATAAGTTGATGATGTTTGTGATCAAAATGCACAGGAGGAGGGATGGGTTGTGTGCAGGGCATTCAAGAAACGGATCGCCAACGCCCAAAATAGGAGTGCTGACAGTTGGGATTCAACTTACTGCTACGATGACACAGCTCATGGTGTAAGCACTATTCTTGATTACCAGCACCAAAAATTTCCTTGCAAGCAGGAAATCGAGCTAGAAAGCTTCAACCAATCCGTCCTCTCCTCCGACCCATTTGTGCAGCTGCCACAGCTAGAGAGCCCTTCTCTACCATTGCCAAAGATGCCCATCTCCGTCATTCCAGCAGCCATACCTTCTAATTTGGTCGCTTTTGATCAGAACGGAGACGACGTCGACATTAACGGTGGTAGGAAGTGCGACTTGGGTGATAAAGTGACGGATTGGAGAACTCTTGACAAGTTCGTTGCTTCCCAGTTGAGTCAAGAGGACAGATACACCGACACCGACGAAGAAATCATGGCCGCCAACATGCTGCACCAACAGATCAATCCGGATGTGGCTTTGCTTTTACTGCAAGGTTCTACAGATCAAGAAAGGAGCAAGTTCACTGACGGCTTGTGGAGCTCGGAGTGCGAGACTGGTATATGCATATTTGATAGCTAAACTTAATATATATATATATATACATATATATATATACAAGTTGTTGAAGACATCAAGAGAATATGGTGTACTGTTTCTGATATGAATTGTATATGAAGAATCTCTTGCCGGGAACGAGAGCTAGCGTTCCCTGTGTAAAAGATCGATGGATTCAGAGAGATTAAAGAACAACTTTTTCCGGGTAACATACGATTGAGCTTTACCACAGTACTGCATCATTATTTCCACATTCACCATTTCCATCTTGTTGGGAGATATAAAGTATAAGCTGTGGCAAGCTGCCGAAAATTTGTCACACGGTGGCACAGTTCTAGAAGAAGGATCTCATGCAAGAAAATGAAGTGACGTGTATGGTGTCTCTTCTATTTCTTTCTCACGTGGATTTTAATTATCTGGGAAAGATGTGAAAGATTTGGGAATTGAATCATTGTAAAGAGCAAGCTATATATTTATGTAAAATCATGGATGAGGGTCTTAAAATGATTTTAGCCATTGATTTATACTTATATGAAGAGCTTTTATTGGTGAGCTAAGGCAGTCTTTTTTGGTATTGCGGGAAAATAAGGTTTAATTATTGAAAAAGTGAAAAAAATAGAATTGTGTCACTTAAAAAATTAAAATAAATTCACCAATTTTTTAAAAAAATTAAAGCTGCCGCAAGCTGCCTTAGTCTAGGGGTGGTTGACTTGGCTAGATGCGGGCGCCTTAGTAAAAAAAATTTTTAAATTTTTTAAATTTTAATTTTAATTTTATGGTAATTTTGGCATTGTAATAATTTTTTTGATAATTAAATTTAATTCCCCTACCATCCGGTAATATTAAAAATTATTCTTCTATTTTTTGTTAAAAAGCTCGTATATGAAAAAGATATTATTGCCGCCTCCTGGTAATCATGGAAGTCATAATTTGATTCTATTTGATTCCTGAGTGTGTAAAGATAGAAACAGAAAAAAAAACACAGTTGTACAACTCGTTTAATCCAATTACAAAGAAAAAAATAAAATAAACCACTTGTAATGAATTAAAATTAATTCAATATCATGGTAAATATATACATCTTATTTCCAACCCATTATTTATTTCTGATATTAAAAAATGGTTGTTTGGTGACCTAATTAATCAAGCAATAAGTCGAGTCTAGGTCCAATCCCAAATTTTGAAACTATGACACTGTCAAATTATATATTTAGTTTTTTTTAGTTGAGAAACCCTTAAATGGTGATATGGACCCCAATTATATATTGCTTTAAAGAGAGAATGGCATTCTGCACCAGATTCCAAGTCGTTTCTATTCCTGCAGCAGGTGCAAATTAAGTTAGTACAACATTATGTCCCCCCCCAGCCAAAAAACTACCACATTACGTTTTCCGACGTGAATTTATTATATGGTAACATTACAATATCAGGTCAAGCACATCTATTGTATCATTGTTGGCTAGATTAGTTAGAGGACTTATATATGTATTCCTCTTTACGCACAATGACTGGTAAAGTCCAACTTTGATAGTGTAAATCCTAATCTTGCATAGGAAGAATAAGCAATTGTTTAACCTTAATTTCTGTCAAAAATAGTATTTCGGCCAGCATGCGAAAATTCAACTTTCCATGATTCATGAGCGACCGTCTAGTTTGAAGATACATAACGAGTTCAAACTTCAAAACCGAAGGCATCTCTTTAGGTCTTATTTCAACGGGCCCTCTTTTGTTCGCATATAGCATACATATAATTTAGTATATGTTTAATGACTTTTATGTTTAAAATAATTATGACTACCTTTAAGCGTGTCACCGTGTGCACTCTCACATGTAATTTATTTTCTCCAAAATAAGAAAAAGAAATCTTTTAAGCGAGGGGGAGCTCGAGCTCGTAAGTGACCTACTTGAAAATAATCACGATCAATTTATACTCTTGCTTGGATTTAACCATATTTAATTTATATACAAAATAAATAATTTAGTATTACTTTCATATAAAATACATCGAATTTAACTATTTTCGTTTATAAAATTGTCTATTTTAGAATTTTATGTCATCTGCATTTTCCATGCCAACCAAATAATTTTTTCAATTTCGTGTAAATTGAATTGCACAAAACTAATTAAAAATTTCTAGTATATAACAATAACAATAGCAATAATAATAATAAGAGATTTTTTCTGTATAAAAGGAAATTTGTTAGATAGTTTTTTCCCCCTTAATGGGCGACACACAATTAAGAACGTGTGGCCCATTCACACATGATTGTATGAATGATACACACAAGTGAGCCCACAAGCGACGGGGCCGCGAGCCGCATCCTCTACGTGGCATTTGATGAGTGGTAGGGAGGTTTTTGTCTAAATAGCATCCTCTTATTTACCACTATTTCATCTCTAGTATAAAGGTTGTATTCCATTTCCTCCTTATAGATATGATAACAATATATTTTTGAATATTTTTTCTTTTAATCAGTAAAAGAATCCCAAAGATTAATGTATCAAAAGACATAAATAGCTATATATATGAGGTAATTATATATTCTGTTTGTCATGTTTTTATATAATAGTTTTAAATTTATTTGTAAATTAATTATTTTTTCCTTCTTATGCAAAATATTTATCTTCATTTCACTTCTTTATAATTAATATCGTTGATTTTTTATTTTTGAAAAATATTTTATTCAGTGTTTTATGTCCATTTATCATTGTTCATCTTTTATTATTTACACCTCAACTTTTTTTGCTTTTCCTTTTTTTATATTTTCCCTCCGAGATTTTATTTTCGTTTTCTCCCTAAAAGTATTTATTTTGGGATCAGACACTTTGTAACATTTTTATATTAATTTATTGACGATTTTCATACTAAAATTACTACATTTTTTAGTTTTTTTAAAAGATGCATAAGTGCAAAGACCATAAATTTCCAAACATTGTAAGCTTCTAATGGGCCATAGTAAATGTGAAGAGGTTCATATTGACGTGGTATAGTTTATGATATATAAATTTGAAGATAGAGAGAAATGACTTGAAGAAGAATTAAGTAGATAGTCAATTAAGTATAGTATTTATTTTTTTTCATTTGGCACTTTGTGATTAATAATTTTTTCTATTAAAATTTTTTTGGAAAAAATTGAAATTAAGAAATCATGTGGGTAAGACATTATAAAGTGGAAAGAAATTATCAGTAATCCCGACTTCAAGTTTAATAATAATCAAAAGTAAGGGAGAGCAATTAGCCGGCTTGACAAGACCGAATTTTCAAATTGACATTTGAAGGCTTAAATGTGACACCAAACCGAACCCAATTTTTTCTTAAAACCAAACTGAACCAAAACCAAGCCAAACTAAATATTTCAGTTTAAATTAAAAAACAAAAATATTAAAATTATTTATTTATTTTATAATAAAAAAATTATAATGTAACTTAAACAATATAATCACATTCAAAAGCAAACAATCAGTCGGTTTGACAAAACCAAATTTTCAAATTGGCATTCCAAGGTTTAAACGCAACACCAAACCAAGCCCAAATCTTTCTTAAAACCATACTGAACCAAAACCAAACCGAACTAAATTATTTCGGTTCAATTTTAAAAAGAAATTGAAAATATGAAAAGTGTATTAAAAGTAACTATTTTTTATAATAAACAAAGTTATAATATAGCTTAACCAATATAATCACATTCAAAAGTGTTTTATAAATAGACAATATATTATAATTACCAAATAAATTACAAATAAATCAAAAAAATTAAGAACAACTCATGTAAAAACATAATCATTAATTTTTTTAAAAAAATTTATCCTTCTTCCTTTTTTTGATCGATTTCCGCTTGATTCAATTTCAAAGAAAAATTCTCCAATACCTAAATTTTATCAAAATTCTAAACCAAACCAAATTAAATTTTAACAATGATAGAATCAAATTGACAATTTCAATTCGATTCAGTTTGTTATTTCAGTTTGGGCCAAACTTTGTTTAGCCCTAAACAAAATAATTTGATTTGTATCTATTAATTTTGATAGATAAGATATTTTCATAATGTTTTAACTTTATAATTCAATTAACTTCAAACAATTTAAAATACATTATATGAAAAATTAATAACTTATTAATTTATATATTTAATAATATGATATTTTAAAATATTTTTTTATAACTTTAGGTTTTTAATTTTTTAAATAGGGATTTTTAGATAATTAATCCCCCTTTTGTTAGTAATTTAACTTGATTTTTTCACCACCCGATAATATTTAAAAAAAATTATTTCCTTTTAATTTTCGTAAGAAACCAATGTGTGTGTGTGTGCATTTATGCATATTAATAAAAAAGGAACTTTAATAATGACACCTGATTAAAAGTAGAAGGCTTAACCAATCAAAATATAGTAAAGTTAAAAAATAATAAATTAAAGTATTTTAGGTCATCTTTTGATTCAAGTAAGATCTATCTTTTCAATTAGAGACAATATGTAAAATAATAAATTATTATATTATATCTTTTTATTTAAAGAGAATTTTTCTATAAAATTAAATTTTATTTAGAGTATAAGTGGCACTATTAAATACACATAACGTGACATCTTGACTAGTTTTTATCATATCCTATCCATATCAAATTTAACTATGGAAAACAATTCTACATTTCTTTTCACATTTAGAGATATTTATATGTGAGCATGCATTAATATTTTTAAATTTTATCCATGCTAACAAAATATTTGGTTAATTTTAAAACGTGGAAAAAGTTGTTTCGGGCTTTTTGCCAAGAAATAAAGTAAAAATTGGCATGTTTATTTTAAAAAATCTCTAATATATATAAAAAAATAGAGTTTTTCTTTATTGCAAAAATTAACTTAGAGAAGCATGCCTTTTTTTTAAAGCAGGATGAAAAAAACATTGTAGCATTGCAACTTAAAAATCACACTTGCTTTTAATTTTGAATGCATTTTTTTAATAGAATAGAATATTGAGAAATTGAGGGTGACCAGCAAATTAGGCCTTGGTCGTCGGGTATAAGGATGTCTAAGTACTCTACTAATTAGTTATTTGATGAAATTATAAAAAAGAATTTTTCAAACTGCTTCCCGGCAAATTAAGGTACTTGGCATTATTAGAGGTGAGTGCAGGGATAAAAAAAAGTGGTACATGGCCACATCAAGCTAGCTTGTAAACAGACAAAAAATAAAAAAACTGGCGTCACCGGACTCTCGTCTCTAGACTAAAAGATCTTCCTCTTGCCTCCCACAGGAGACCTTTTCCTTCCCCTTGGCTTCACTACTCATTCTCCCTGTCTGCTTTTTTTTTGTTTCATGGCAAGCTTTGTTTTCCTTTTTTTTTTGTATTTTTGGTTGGAGACAGTAATTGCTATTTTATGCTGTGCGTGATTGTATAATGTCGATCGGTGAGACATGATGTGCTGTTTTTAGGCCTATATGGTGGAAAATCTGGCGCGTGTTGAGTGAGAAAGATTGGATATTTATATGTTGCTGAAATGGGTGGGCAGTTGTCCGTCATCTGATGCTTAGTCCGTAAAGGAAATGGTGTTTTTTTGTCCTGGGTTTTCTTTGGGTTTTGGTGAACGTGTTTGGAGTTTGCTTTTTGGGGATTTTTTTTTTTTGGCGGGGGGGGAGCGTTGCTTTTATTGATTGGGAGGATATTAACTAAATGCGAGAAATTTGATCGGCAGTTTTGCGCTTTTTTTATTTCATCAAAGGGTAATATTTTCTTTTGTTCTGTTTAGTTCTAAGATTTAGCTGCTTTTACTTGTATTTTTGTGTCACTGGTATATAATATGTATTGTTATTTGGCCAGCGTGACAGACCCAATGTATGTACTATCTAGTGGCACATGTTAGGCCTAAAACCCACGTATGGATCTTCATTACGACTTTGTTTGGAGCAAACAGTCTAGATATCCAAAATGATAACTCACGTCATAAACTGTGCATTTTTTTCCAGCGAACTGTTGGTACTTGTGGAGTATTGTGGAGGGGTGGTAAAAGTTGGTTTCAATTCTCCAAAAACAGGTTCTCATATATCGTGTAAAATCAAAACAATACCAAAATATCTAAAAATAGCCCTAACATGTATGCTTTATGTTTGTTATTATTTATTTCTGGTTTATTTTGACGAGTTTAGTATGTTATATAGTATATTTTTTAATGTTCTTAGGTTTGCTACAACAGGATGCAATTTTCATTGTATAAAGAAATAATCCCTTTTAAGTCGAATTTGATAAAATCTAGTTCATAGTAACCGGTTCAGGGTGAATTTTTCATGAGAAAACTGAATTTTGTTTGGTTGTTTAGAACTGAACCAACCAAATTCTCACCCCTACTATTGTGTACATGATTGTCACTGAGGCATTTTCAAAATACTGAGTATAGCCCTTGGTTAGATGGACATTATATTCTTTAGAGGCATACAAGGCAGAAAATAATCTATTTGGACATTTCACTGTCATATTATCCGACAACAACTTGCTTTGTCGTAGTTTTGTATCCTGCTATTCTTGTCTACGGGGATGTGGCCATTTTGTATTATATTTGCCTTGTGCTAGCTTCATCATCTACGGCTACATAAATTATAGCTGCCATTTGAAGCATTTGGATCCCAATTATCTCACTCAGGCCTGGATGTTTCATTTAGCAGAAGTATATATAGTTGATGCAATTCAGATTGGCATTTCCTGTCAATAGCTACATTTACATTCACTTATGTGCACACCAGATTAACATTTAATAAAGCAAATTTGAAGAACCTACACAGTTGGGGTTGTGTGAACTTAACTTCCTTTTGTCTTCTTCTTAGTGAATTGTATACTTATTGAAAGGTGTATGCAAGGTTTCCTAGATTCATCCTTCATCAGCAAAATGAACTATTTTTTCATTTAATTTTGAAACATGGGTGTGCAAATTTTTGAATGTTCAAGCAATGATTCTGCAGTATGTGGTCAGCTTTTGACAAGCTGTTGTGAAATCATCGAATGAGAGTTGGAGATGGATGATGGAGCTAATGGTCGTGGCAAAGCTAACCCATACAAAAGTATCCGCACTCAGGTACAGCACAATTTTGCAACAAAGCTGTGGTCTGTTTGCGATTTTTATTTTTATGTTTGTGGTACATACTGCATGGTACGTACAACAGCATTGTAACACGTTGCTTCAGAATATAATTTTTCTACTCTCATTGGCCGTTGCATGCTGCAGTGGATGATTTCACAGAATCATTTTAAAGATCAACAGAATATGAAGCTAACTCAAGTTATGGCCGAAAGGGATGCTGCAATTCATGAACGAAATATTGCTGTGGCTGAAAAAAGCAGGCCATTGCTGAGAGGGACATGGCCATTTTGCAGCGTGACCAAGCCATTAAAGATATAAATAAGGTGACCATTGACCCCTTAGAGTATGCTCATGAAAATGCTAGGAATAGCAGTGGTGCAGCCTGTCTTAATTGCTCTAGTTTGCCTGTTGCCAAGCAACTGCATCATGAAGCTGCAAACTATGCAAGGGAGATACATATAACTGAAGCTCATCCTATTTCGTCAAATGCAGATAACATGGCGAAGCCTCTTCGAGACAGAAAGCAATCAAATGATGCAAAGCCTCAAGCTCACGTAGCAGCTGGGAAAAGAAAAGCACAAAATGGTAAAAGGAAGAAAATGCCCGAGGAGCGGAAGGAGCATGACATGGCAGGGGAAGATCTAAATAAGGTGAACTCAGTTATTAAGAACGAATGGAAAGGGCAAGATATAGGATTGAACATCGTCATATTTGAAGAATCTACCATGCCGGTCCCGGGGTGTTCCTGCACGGGGGTGTGGCGACAGTGCTACAAGTGGGGAAATGGAGGATGGCAATCGTCTTGCTGCACTACTACTTTGTCCATCCATCCTCTGCCCATGCTACCTGGCAAGAAACATGCTCGAGTTGGTGGTCGTAAAATGAGGGGAAGTGCCTTCAACAAGCTACTGAGCCGGCTTTCCTCGGAAGGACATGACCTTTCAATGCCTGTTGATCTTAACACTCATTGGTCTAAGCATGGAACAAATAGGTACATTACCATTAAGGGAAGGCAGCGTTTAGTGAACAATAACTATGACTGGCGTAGGGATTAGGAGATGGTTTGCAGCTGTTAAGCGTGTTCCTTGTTACATAAAATGTGGGGCTTTCAAGCTTGCCTAGTTTGTCAATGGCCACCGTATCCTGAAGAGTGACATGTTTCGGCCTCCTCAATCACTGCCGAAGGAAGTTGAGCTTTTTTGGTAGTTGCGGAAGAGTTAGGCAAGTCATGGTGCGGTACCAGTTTATTTATCGAGTTGACTCCTAATTGGAGGCATAGTTGGAATGGTATGACTTGTAATATAGCAAATTACTTGTGTCCATGGCGTGGTCCGGTTTTGAGAAATGAAGGAAATTTGAACGTTGTCATTTAATTCCATTATTTATGGCATTGCCGTTGCATGTGAATTCCATGAACGTTGTCTTACACGTCGCATGGTGCCCCATATAAAATAAATATTATATATACGTGCTCAAAATCTTTTGGAGATGCAATTGCAATCTTACACGAAATCAACCCAACCCACCACCCCCATGAGAAAGAAACTCACGCAATTGGTTGCAGGCAAGAACGGTCGTAAAACGGATTACATCAATACTACCACCTGTCCATTCATGACTTGCACCGCCATAAAGACGGGGAAAAAGTGGACACGTCATCCTCATCATCAATACCCGCCACACAATAATTGAACGAAGACTTCCTCTGGGCTCTAGCAGCGGGGAACGAAGTTTGACTTATTGGCAGTGAGAACCAACCAGAAGCAGAACAAGATTTATTTATTAGTAGATTTATCACAAACAAACTCTTTTTTAATTTTTAACATTGAACTCGTCTATCACAAGATAAAACAAAACAATAGCGCACACATTAGTGGGTGTACACATTTCTGTTAACATGAATGACAAACCAATGGATCTACCAACAATAAAATAATCCCAAACAAATAAACACATGACAAGCTGTTTGTTACCAAACCTATTACGCCATAATTAATCTTCAAGTAAAATATATCTGGGAAGACAGCTCTCTTAAGAAAAGTGAAGAAAGAATCGGTAGACTCGCATATCCAGCAGCCAAACGAAGTACATTATGCGCTATTGATTCTGCTCGCTTGTAGCGGAGGTATTGTGACTCTGCTCCTGCTGCTTTTGTTGTTGCAATTGATAGAGTGAGAGTTGGGGAGGTTGCTGCTGCATCTGGAACATTTGTGGATTCATCTGCCCTTGCTGCAGCAAATTGCTCTTTGAGTGGGCACCCCCTCCTCCAAGCTCTTGCGTAGCGATTTTTAAGCGCTGAACTTCTGCCGTCAATGCCTCGTTCAGAGCTGCATACAAGGCATTGGCAGTCAAAATAGACCAACCATCGCATAAAATATATAAATAAACAATACAATAGTGTACAAAAATAAAAAAACGCTCTTCAACAACCTCATGAAACTAACATTGCAAAAACGATAACAAGTCGACTTTGACTCCCAAGCATTCGTCATAGATTCGATAATAATCAACAAGCAAAGATGCTTAGGACAACTAAGGTAAATGGATATGATAATTATGATTCCAATAAAATTAAAGACAAGCAGGTCAATGTGAAGAAAAACACAAGTGCCAGATGAATGATAGGATTAAGCTTTTGCTAGATCAAAAGATGAAAGTAACAGTTTCGTAAGCAAATCTCAGAATTTAAAAATTATGATGGTTGCTTAATTCAAACATCAATGCTAAGAACACTAAAAAAAATAGTTGGGGAGGGGCAAAGTGTCTTCCACAAGAATGCCACTCAGTGAAGGCAGCAGGCAACGAATCAGTAGCAGCAAGGTAAGAAAAGAAGCAGTAATCAACAAATCAGCTGGTTTGGACATCGTATTTTTTGCAAAATATTTTCATAAACCCCAAAAAAACTCCTGATAAATGTGGTCTGCAATTATCAAGTTACTACTTAGTATGGTGTAATGAAGGCATAGAATTTGCTTTCATTTTTCACACATATCAGCAGCCACATAATGCATGCGATATGTACACTAGAGAGCTCTTTGTTCATTAATTTGATAACAATTCATATCATCGACACTACCATCTCTCAGTTGCGCCTGTTGCTCCATAGCTTGAAGACGGAACTTGAGCTCATTATTCTGACTTGTTAGCCCCACAGAATCTCTCTGAGGACAAGTATGGATGTCAAAACACATAATCAAAAAGAAGAAGAAGCACAATGTACTCTAAACAGCCAAAAACATGATCAACCAAAAATCTCCCACCTGCAATAGAGTCAATTGTGCAGAAAGAGTGGTAGCCTCCGTTTGCAGAGTCTGGACCTTATGCTCCAATTCTGAAATGTATCTCATTTTGCGCTCCTTCGATCTGGCCGCAGATTGACGATTGGCCAAAATCCTGCCACAGGAAAAGAAACGGGCCTAAAGATCTGCATTGTGCACAATTCACCACAAGCTAAATAATTCGGTGCAATAGACATGAACGAATTGGGAAGGCATGTGGAGGTTGAAGACAGGCCTTTTAACGCGTTTAGGGTCCGCCGCAGCCATTTCAGCTAACTTCTCATTAGCCATGATCTTCTTCATCTCTGCAGCTGTGAATTCACCGTTGCCCAACTCCAGACTAAAACTGTTCAAGTTCCCATCGAGTAAATTGCTGTGAGAAAGGTGGCCGGAGCGAGATCCGGGAGAAGGCGGGAAATTGGGCGACTCGTTGTCGAAGCTAGGCAGCTTCCCCATGAAGCTGTCCATGGACAAGCTCCGGCAATGGCGGGAAGCACCCGGGCCGAGGTTCCCATCAAAGCTTCGCTTGGCCTTGTCGGAGTGCCCGCTCTCAATCACGCTGCTCTCAGCCTCGTTCTCGCTGCTCTCCGTCCCGTTCGTCTTCGACCCGCTCGCCCGGCTGTCCAGCTCGTCGCCGCGGCTGCCCTCCGCCCCGGGAGCACCCCCAGAGTTGAGAGCGTCGAGGTTCATGTAGGCGGAGAACAGCTCGTCGGCGGTCTCTCCTTCCGTCTTCCGCTCCCCCATCCCTTCGCCGGAATCCTCAACGTCCCGATCCCACTCCGACTCCCTCTTCACGAGCTTCACAGGCTTGGCGGCGTCGAAGCTCGCCGGCCCCGGCCCAAGCTGGAACCGACCGAAGGGGGAGTGGATTCCGCTGGAGATCGAAAAGGGGACCTCGCTGTGCGACCGGCGGTGTTCCTTCCTCGGGGGGACGCCGTCCTCGTCCCCGCCGCCGCCGCCGAGGCGGAAGGAGCTGCATTTGCTAAAGGGCAAGGCATTCGCCGGCGAAAGAGCGTGATCGTCCATCGAGACATCCCGATCGGAGACGGACAGCGATGCGGCCGGAGAGTCGCCGGCTCGGTAGGGTGACGGGCTGAGCGGGGGCAGCGAGTCGAGCGAGAAGAAGGCAGCCGGTTGGGACAGCGACCGCGAGTGCCCCGGCCCTATCTGGAGCCCCAACCCCTGCCCCGCCGATCGCCCTCCTCCTCCGCCGGCGCGAGAATACGGCGAGGCCGGCGGAAAATGCGGGGGCCGGCCCCGACTCCCTCCACCGCCGGCGCCATTATCAGGCGGGGCCATATTCTGGAGCGGCATTGGAGGAAACTGGCGCAGCATCGGCGGCGGGGGAGCTCTTGCAAAGGGGAGGTGGGGAGGGAGCTCCATCTTCTTGTGCAAGGAAGATGGGGAAGTCCCAAAGGACGACTGTAGCCTCTCGGTCTCCTCCATGGCCGCCAGAACCGCTGCTGTAACACCAGTACCACCCAACAACAACAACAGCGCCGCCGCCACCACCACCAGCACCAAGAGGGAGAAGATAGAAACTACCCAATCTTTCTGTTTGTCTTCTGTTTTTGTTGTAATGAAGAGGGTTTAAGAAGGTTGAGAGGAGATCTTAGGTTGAGGTGCTTGGGTGGTTTGGGAAGAAGGGTGGGAGGGGGTGGGGGGGGGATTAAAGGGGGATAGAAGAAGGCGAAATTGGCGGAGAATCTAAGTGGCGAGCAGTCGCGGTCTTGGCCATGGCGGATTATTTGGAAAATTTTGTTTTCTTTCTTCCTTTCTTCCTTCTTCTTCCTCCTCCTCCTCCTCCTCCTGCTCCACCTCTTTTTCTTTCACACGTTGCTTTCGTATTTATTATTTGCAGGCCCCTTCTTTTTGGTAATCAACACCCACACACCCTTGCGTTATTAGTATATTGAGCTTTTTTATTTTTATTTTTTTGGGAAGGTATTTAATAGAGATTGTTTGAAGAATAACAATACCGGTTTAAAGTGAATTTAATCTAACATTTAGAAACATATGAAATGGTAAAGAAAAAAAGGGCATTCTTTAAAAATTTTTACAATAAATTATAAAATAATGAAGAAAATAATCTCTTATTTTATTTATCCAAGCTTCAGATGCTTGAACAAAACTTTTTTAATAATTATAATAATTAAATATTATTTTATAAATTATGTTATTTTTTATAATTGTAATAATATTTTTTGTGACAATTTGTTATTAAAAATTTTTCAATGCAACCAAAATACTGTGGAAGTAAACGTTATCCCGAAGATAATGTATATATTTGGTTATTATATGTTGAACACGACTTTTTTTTATGTGAACTAACTAAAATTTAAAAAAAGTAAATTATAATAATTAGTTAAGTTTGGGCGATACTATTGTATAATTAGGGAACTTCTTTTTTATTATTATTATTTATTACAGAGATGGCAAGAAAACCCGAACCCAAAAGTGACTTGCTGCCTAAGCATATTACTATTCTTAAACATTATCTTCCTGCTAAAAACAATGAATATGGCGGTGGCTCGTGTCCCGAAAATAGTTTGCTTAAATTAATTATATCGACAACCCCTCGGCTTCCACCTTTTATAAACACAATAATAATAAGTTTATATGTGCCTAAGGATGTGTATATATATATATATACGTAAAGCATTTTCAATCAATTTTATCAACAAAAAGAAAAACAAAATCTACTTAGTTATCCCGTGTTTCTCGTTGGAAAATTATCAGTAATACGTATGTCCCAAAAAATCATCTTAATTCGGCGTGTGCGTGGTAATGTTAATTACCAACTTCCAATTCTCATCGCAGTATCCGCTCCATGTCGGCAAAAAATGGCCGGCCTCAGATGTCAGCGTGCACTTTGGTTAATGATCTGTATACCCTTGAGTTTTTTTGTAATTGGGAGACGGCAACCTATGGCTGTTATTTAAATCAACCACGTAATTAAGTTATTGTTAATTTTTTTACCTCGCACACGGTTTCTTGTGACCGACGCCGTTGATTATGGAGTCTTCTTGTTTACCTCGTGATCACCGCGAACTCGGGAGACATTTAATTGACGTCATTACGTTGACTATTTGCTTCTTACGAAATGGTACCATCACATGACTCACTTTTGACGATTACCGTATGATCGAGAGCGATTGTGACGATATACTTTAGATTAATGTATACTTAGCTATCATGATTTTCGGCTCAATTTAGTATAAACATCTCTCGGAAAACATTGGCAGAAAAGGTTTCTTAAATCCATCTGCCCCCTCCATAAAAGGCTAGTATATAGTCGTGATAATTTTTAAATAAGTTTTCAATATATTCAAAGATTGGAATTAATTAGTTTCACATTATTTAATAGCTAATTTCAAATAACTACGTCAAAATCTTTTAAACTATCAACTGTGTCGTTAAGATCATTAACTTTGTGATTATTCTTCTAAAAGACTAGAAAACAAACTACATCCTTAAATTCTATCACCTCCTCCGTCTTCCTGCCCACACCATTTCCGTCAGACCATCACCCCAATTTTTTTCTATTGAAAAATAAAATAAAATAAATAATAATCATTGGTAAATCAAAAGATCTGTGCTTTTGTGTGGCCAAACATTTGAATGGTGCATAATCGCATATCACTATAGTGTGTTTGAGCAAACAAGAGTATCTTTGGATTGCGAGAAAAATAAAGAAAATGTGAGATTTGCTTATTTGGTTCAAGAGAAAACGTAAGAAAATAAATCTGCTTTCTATTACGGTGGAAAACTTTTTTGCCGACCATTTTCCCAGAAAAGATATAAAGAAATGATGGAAAGTAGGGAAGGTGTTTTATAAATTTTTTCTCTTTCTAACCAAATAAATAATATAAAATGATTAAAATTTTTATTTTTTTCTTTATTTTTTTAATTAAAATTTTATTTCCTTCCTCATAACTTATCAAACCAAACAAACTAGAAGTAAATGGAGCACAAGTTAACGACTATGAGGTTCAATCACTGTTGCACGAATCGGTCAATTCCGTGCAGAATCGGCCGAGTTCGGCCGATTCCGACTGATTTAACTCGGAATCGGAATCGGCCGATTTAAATCGGAATCGGTTTTTTAATGAAATTACTAAAATACCCTAGGTATGATTTTTATTAAATCATTTAAGCATGGGTAAAATGGTAATTTGGATTTTAAAAACCTAAAATCAAACCCGCTTCCCCGCGCCGCCGCCGCTCGTCCGCCCGCCGCCGCCCCGTTTCCGCCCTCCGCCGTGCTCCCCGACTCCGGGCTCGCCGCCGACCGGGCTACCGACCTCGCCGCCGACCTCGCAATGTCGCCGCCGAATTGTGGCCGGACCGAATCGGGCTGTGACGCACGAATCGCCGCGACTCGCCGCCGCTCCTTGCCGCCTCGCCGCCGGCTGCAGGCCGCTCCTGGCCGCCTCGCCGCCGGCTGCGGGCCGCCGACATCCTCCGACATCGCCGCCTCGAGACTCGCCGCCGACCGGGCCGGCGGCGGCGGGGGTAAGGAGTGGCATTCTCGTAATCAAAAGTTGACTCGAGTCTAACTCGAGTCAAAAATAATAATTAATTCTAAATAATTTAAAAAATCTTAAAAAATATTTAAAAATATCAGAAACTATAATATACAGAATAATATCAAAATAACATCAATACCTAATTTTAATATATTTATATTATAAATTGTCAAATTATTATATATGACCGATTAAATTAATTTGGACCGATTCAACTGAACCGATTTTTGGCCGATTCAGACCGATTCCGATTCCGACTCCCTGGAAAACCGATTCCGATTCCGATTCCGATTCATGCAACCATAGGTTCAATTATAAGGACAATATCGGTCAATAGGGGAAAGGTGGTGCCGCACCGCAGACTCCGAGTCCCCTCTCGTAGTCTCCCACTGCTAATTCTGACGACTGAACCTTCGCCTTGCTTTTCACGGTTAAAACGAAGAGTACTACGAGATAGAAGCTTTCTGCAGTGAAGTTCAAGATCATCCCATCTGAAGAGTGGATCCTCACATGCTCAAAAAAAAAATGAAAGGGGAAAAGGAAAAAACTACAAGTAGAATAAAAATATGATTGAATCGAGAAACAAAAACGTTTAAAATTAGTTGAAGTGTCTCCAGGATTATCAATCTAGACTTAAGAAAAATTCACGATCCTAACTAAGAATGTTGATTTAAATTCTGCATTTTTGCTAATTCAATTTATCAAAATTTTGATATCTCTGTGTCGAAGAAGGGTCATGTTGTGTGTATTGTCATAAATTTATATAATGTATTTTTTTTACAACGCAGAGTAAGAATAAGGCTGTACATTAGCAAGATGGCCCGGTTTTTCAACATTTGGATCCATACAAATTTTGTTTCCAAAATTTGTAAATTAATAAATAAAAATTGATTAACTCCGTCAATTTTTTTACATTGTCTTGAATTTGAACAAAATAAAGGGTTGGCATATAAAGGATATCCAACCTTAAAAATTATTAAGATTGAGCCGTACTTTTCTATAATAATAATTAGAAGACCCAAGTGCAAATATTATTTTAGCACTCATTAAATGCCTTCAATAATAATTTTAAAATTTTAAGAATCAAGTGCTTTCCTATATATAGATATTACTAGTTGCTTACTCGCGACACACAACATTATATAATTTTTAGTCATTTATTATTCTTATATTTAATTATTTTTAAGTGATTTTGATTTTAACGTAACTTTAAATTGAATTAGGATATAATACACTTTTATTCAAAAATACTTATATAATATTTATTTATATTATTGGATTTGTTTTATTGTATATATTTATTTATTATTGTCTTGTATATTATATTTATTTTTAAAAGCCTTAATATATAATTAATTATTAATTATTTGATATTGATTAATTTGTTAATTTCATAATTCTACTTAATTAAAAAACTTAGAATAGGGTTTGATTTTAGATAATATTAATTTTTTGCTTCTATTTGTAATAATGAAAGGCTAAATTTGTAATTTAATTTACTTTATTAATAGGAATGAAAAATAAAATCATAATTAGTTAGAATATACATAATAAATCCTAATTAAATTAATATTTTTGTAAATAAAAAAATTATATTATAAAATATTTAAAGTACACGTGACCGACAGTATTAAAAGTCTTTACCTTTATATATTATATATTAGTGAGCATGACCTGACAGAATCAATATTACCAATGTGAAGCATTAAAAAGATGCAAAAATATAGATGTCAAAACAATGTGGGAACGGTCATCAATAAATATCCACCACTGACCATAAAAAGAGATAATTCCAAGCACATGTCTTGTTTATTACCACCTTCTTCCCCTTACATATGATGAACCTTTTATGTGGCTATTGCTCATGGCTATATATATATACATACATAATTCACAAAATAAATTGCGATTCCAAAAAAAAGTGAATTGTGATGGATCATACGGGGAAATATGTAAACGAGGTCAATTTCCCGTCTAATCATGTATATTAGTTAGTTGATACCAGAAAATAGTATCAATTAAACATGTATCCTGACATGTGTGCGGCGCTTGAGCAAGTCACAGCACGGCCTGCTTTGAGATGACAACGCGCATCTCTGATTGTGGAGGACACAACAACATGAATCAAGTGAAGGTTTTTTTGAAGTGACATGTATTGCCTGCATGCCTACTTATGTGATATATTTGTTCTCTTTATCCACAACGCGGGTTTAGGTAAGGTAGGGACCATTGACAAGACGAGTATGGAGCACTTGCTTTAAAAAAAGATTGATTACGCTTGTGTGTGTTTTTGTTTTTACTTTACGTATATTTAATAATATAAAATAAATGAATATTATTTTTTATCAAAATAACATATATATATATATATAAATTAACTTTACTGCATATTCTATTTTCCAAAATGTGCCAAGCATAATTCTCGAACAATTAATCGACTAAAAATTATAATATTTATGTCAAATATACATATATAATTGTTTCAAAACTAATCCCCTAAATCGTGCATTTGTTCTCAAATATTTGTGTGACAACTTAACAAATATTATCATGCTTCAATTTTACAAAGAACTTTCTTTGAGTTCGGCAATTATTCTAAAATTTTATGCTAGTTGGATGAATGTTAGAGGAGGCATATTAATAATTACAAATATTTTATGCCCTGCCCCATCGCCTCCCTCGCCACCCTGTCGCCCCATCGCCCCCACCCCCTTCGCCCTTGTCGCCTCGTCGCCGCCCCGTCTTCCGTAGTCGTTGCCCCCCCCCCCCACCCAGTGCTCCCATAGTCGCTTGTGGTTGTCCTTGCTGCCATCCGAAATCTATTTGAATCGATCAATTCACAGACTGATTTGAGTTGAAGATCGATTTACCTAATTTTTTGACAGGGATTACCTCTGATCCGATTTAAATCGGCCGATTCCGAATAAAATCAGCCGATTTTTACAACCCAGAGAGGAGGTGGATAACAAAAAGGATTTCATCCATGAGGCTAACTCAAATTGTGGCTATATTAAGTTAATATAAATTTGTTATATTTTACAGGTTTGGAAATTAGGTTTGCCTTGCATCCTATCCTTCAAGTGGCCATAAAATTCAATGTGTTTCCACTGAAATTAGAAATAAAAAAAAAGCAATAAAAACGTGTAAGATTATCTAGCAATTGCCCACTTAACATTGTCTGATCATAATCTTTTATTATAGAAGATGCCAAATAATATGGTTTTTTTCCCATCCAAAATAATATAAAAACATCTGTTTTAACCTTTCTTTATTGCTAAATTATTATAGATTCTAATAACAAAAATGAAAATACAAAATCATATTAATGAAATCTATAATTTGGCTCCATATAAACATGATCTAGTTGGCTATATCCTGATTAGGGTCCATTTGGTTGACATTATAAAATATGTAAAATATATGACATTTTTAGTTGTAATTTATAAATATTAGTTACGATGATTCTGATTGGTTGACATAAAACCATGTAAAATATATGAATTTTTTTGTTATAATTTACAAAGAATTAATTATAATGTAAGTCTTCACATAAAAATTTCCTCCTTATACTCCTCTTACTCATATTTTATTAAAAAAATTAATAGAGACAAAATTTCTTAAAAGGACTACTTGTGAAGTCTTACTCACATATCACCATTTATATTTAAAAATATAAATAACTTTTTAGTAGAAGTTCAATAGTTTCGGTATTAATTACCACTTATATACTTCATTAAATTTTCATTTCTTTCCTACTAAAGAGAGCCAATGTAAATATGAAATATAAAATTCTCTTGTGTTTTTAACAATAAATTTTGTTGATTATATCTTATCATAAAATACTTAAAAAATAAATATATTTTAATAAAAGATAAATACTTATCTTACAGATTTTATAATTTTTTTATTTATTTCATGCAAACCAAACAAAATTTTAGTTAACCTATCAAAGCGATTTGACTCTGAATGAACTGATCATGCTGAAGTATTTAAGTGATACCTAAAGGTTGAACTCTCCTCTTTTTTTTTGAGGGTGTACTCTCCACTAGTTGTCGTTAATTTGTTAATTAAAATTAACTCAATTAAATTAATGATGGAAAAATATTGTGAAGGTGGACAAAGATAAAATAATGCATATGAAGGGGGTTTGGTTAGGAGACACGAGTGAAATCGGGGCACACGTGGGTAGTAGAATAAAAATTAGATCTATCTATTAATAATATAAAACTGTAAAACCCACGATTCGAGTCAGGGTTTTATATTCAGAACCGGTCGGTTCATCCATTATTTTTGAGTCGAGTTAGTTTCAGAGCATGTGTACTGAGCCGACGCCAGTCATGCATATGAGCTATGAGGGTCATGCGTACCCAAGTATACGATAATAATATCATGAACACAGCAGAACAGAATGAGTTATCAGAATATATGAGAGTATGCCAGTCATTTTTTTTATTTTATTTTTATATATAGTAGATTGTAGAATTAGTTTTAAGCCATTTACCGTATTAGGACACGTTACCGGCAATTTGGGTGGGTTGATAGTTCTAGAGCATATCATAATGATGTTTTGGTGTTTGTTTGATTTTATGGGAATTTTCCCTATTTTTTTTAGGATTTAATACGACTTAGTTATTATTCTTAACTCGAGCCGGAGACGAGTCAAGTCTTATTTACGAGTTTGCCACCAAACACCCCTGACCTGTTCTTCTTCCTCGCCCAAACCCTTGCCCCGACGCCGCCCCTTTTTGCTTGTCGCCGCCGCCACCGTGGACACCGGCCTGCCGCCGATCGTCGCCGGCTAACCCTGCCACGGCGTCACCGTGCCTCCCCGACCGGTCCCGGCCACCATCTGGCCGCCGCAATGTCGGATCGCCGCGCTTAGCGCCACACCCGCGTTGCGCTTGCATCGCCGATTTTGCCGCCGGCAACCGTCGCCACCGCGATCCATCTTTAGCCTCAACACCCTCGACCACCCAGCAACCTTCCTCGACTGGAGCGGAGGCCATCGCCGCCCAAGCCGGCCGGATCTAGCTACCCATCGTCGCCGGCCCTGTTTTAGCCATTTTTCGGCGAGGCGCCACCTCTGCCGACCATGTCGATGCCGTAGATACCTCGAGCTCACCGAGCCGGTTCTAATGGTACCCAATACCATTGCTTTCCAGCCAGTAGACGCCGCCAACGGTTGTCGCCGGAAAACCGCCGAAACCTGCCGGAAAATTGGATTTGCTGGAATTCACCGGATCTTCCGCGGAGCTCATCCAATCGATCCCAATCGAACTTCGGACGCCGATGAGTGCTGAATTCGAGCTCCGGGACGCGCGACAGAACCCTAGTCATCGTCGATTGCCGACGACGTGAGGTATAATTACCTTCGATTTGATTATTTAAAATTGATAATGATTGTTAGCATAACATGTTAGAATTGAGTAGTTGTCATGATGAATGCCAGACTATGAATGAAGTAAAGATATGCATGATGTGGTTAACAGAGAATGAATAGTAAGTGATCTCATGAAGTAAAGTAAATTTGAACATGATAATCGAATACGATGTAACTTAGGAAAAATACAATAAAATTGGCATGAATAGGATGAGTTAGAATTATTTTCACATTTATAGTTATTTGACGGTTGATGATTTTGTGTTTGATTGTGTTGAGTTTGATGCATCATTTAGTTAGCAGGCGTTAATATTTAGTTTTGATGTGTAGATACGAAGTAGGAGCTCGCCGCCAAGGCGCGATGACACGCTTGGAGCTTCTACCAGGTCCATTTAGGACTCGTCTCTGTTTTACGCTCTTCTATTGTATGTTTATTTTATTATCTGCAGGACGGGTTAAGTAGTGTTTTATCGGATCCTACTTAACTCGGGCCATTTAACTGAACAGTTTTCAGAATTAATAACCCCTCGAGGATGATTTCGAAAACAAGATCCACCACAAGTTGCCTTCGGGCCTATTATATAAATCCCTACCCAGCCCTATATATATAATATATATAGTTTTCGCGTTTTCAGTGAGACGAGAGATGGAGAAACCGATTGCACGTACCATGAGCGGATGTCGTGACAGTCAAAGCGGGCTTTGGATTAGTGCCAGCAGACTGTTCCATTCCCGAGGGATCCTGACAACTCCGCGTTTGAGTTCCTCACACCCAGAGAACATGGAGGTTTACGGGTACTATTTAGTACAGCGCATGTCCGGACTTGTAGTTTAAAGGGTACTAAAGGCGACTGCCTGAGAGTACTAGGCCTTCGTGCTCAAGGCCAGGAGAAATATGGAGGTAAGGAGAGGGCTTAGGATTTGAGACCAGAAAATGAAGTAAGAAAATGTCGAGAGCGGCATCAGTAGCAGCAGATCAGTAAGTTCAGGATGCTACCAGGTCTGCAGCCCAGTGGCTCCTTAATAGTGCCCTTCAAAGTATTCACGTGGAGTATATGATGTTTTCTTTCATATGAGAGTTTGCTCTCATAGCCAGCTTGTTATAGTTATTTTATTTTCCGGACCAGTAACACTTGTTACTGACGTGTTTTTATACTATATGTAGGTAATAATCACTAGTTGGAGGAGCCAGCTTGGACGGAGGAGCACAGTCGTTGCTTGCATACATATCAGTCGATTGAGTGGTTATATTTTGTTATGATATTATTATATTGATGTGATGGTGTGTAATTTAGTTTGCATGTCATCCATATAGTATCATGTTAGGATTTTATGCATTCATCTATGCATGACGAGTAATATCTTCCTCTTAAGACGTCGAGATTAGATCCGCGCAAGCTGGGTTCGGGTTAGCCGACTTAACCGGGGCCTGTAACATGCCAGTTCGGTTCACAAACGTAGACCGGATTTGGGGTGTTACAAAAACAATGTGGTTTTATTCCACATGGCGAGTCTATGATTTTTAGAGATTTTTTTAAAAAAATTATAGAATTTTAAAGGAAAAATAATCTTGACCGTTAAATTATTATAATGGCTACGATTAAATCTATAAGATTTCTAATTTAACTATTTTATGAATTATTTTTCTTATAATGACCGTTAAATTATTATAAAGACTAAGATTAGATTTGTAAATTTTACAATTTAACTATAAATAAGAATTATTTCTTATTTTAACTATAATAAATTAATATAATTAAGATTATTTCGATTTTGTATAGAAGATATTTATTATATACGGTTTTTTCTGTCATACATTTTTTCCTCAATCAACATTCCTTCTATCAAGCTGCCTTCCTCTATTAAAAATAACAGAAAAATTACAATAAATTAGAAAATATATGATAAATCATATGATTAATTAATTTCTCATTTTTAAAATTGTGTAAAAAAATTTAAAAACTAAAAATTATTAAAAATGTGATTAAAATTAAATATTTGCTAATATTAGCATCTCGAATTACTTCATATTTCTTCACATGTAATTAATTAATTTATAATATAGTGTATAGTGAAAATAATAAAAATTTGGTGTACAACTTCTTCTAATTACATAATATTTAGGTTCAATCTTGATGATTAAAAGTTGAGGGCATTTAATGTAAATATTTAACTTTGATTTTCAACGAAATAATATAAATTATTTTGATGATTTTTTACTCTCTTTGAGCCTTTTCGATATTTAATATTTAATATTTTTTATAATATTGATTAAACTAAATATAAGTGAAAATAAATTAAATATAGCTCCCGCGGGTTCAGATCTAGAAATATAATATATGCAGCGTTAACCCGTCAAAACTCGAACCCGGCCTGACCGACCAAACAACGACGTCCCTAACTCTAGGCGACTCTTTTACTATACTGGCCATGGCCGACGCCGGAAGCGCGGTCGACGACGACGCGGCGGCGGCGGCGGTGGAGGTGGAGCAGTCGAAGCCAGTGCACCCGTCGCCTGAGGAGAAGTCCGTCGTCCTGGAGAAGTCCAAGCGCCAGCTCAAACGCGAGCGCCAGCAGGTTATCCCAAAACCACTTAGTAGCTTGCGTCTTTTTTTCTCCTTCCGTATGCGCAGTGGCATGATTCTTGTTTAGGTTGATTACTCCATTTTTTGCATCGAAACTGGATTTTAGACATTTATATTAATTTTCCTTTAATGCATTTGAGGGTAAAAAAGATGACAGAAACAATAAGAAATAATAACAATTTTATTGTTTCAAATAAGCATATAAATTTTTAGCGTATGAATACGTTATTTTTGTGTGCAATAATATGATAGAATGAGATATCTTCGTTCTAGAAATAATGTTTTTGTTTAGATTATTATAGTACTAAAGAGGAGTGTAGTTTATTGAGCTTGCTCGAGCTAGACCCGGAAGTCTTATCCTTCCGCCCGAGTATTCATTTTATTGACTTAAATTTGAGGACAAGTGAGTTGGGTTTGAGCCAAGAAAAGACCGGCTGGACTCCCTGATGAACAGCCCTTAGTTGTTAAACTCATGGAAGGAAGTTGTAGTACATGATTTAGTAGGAGTTTCTTAACTATATGCTTCTTGAACATTTCCAACAACCGGCAGTTATTAATAAATCCAAACTTTTTTTGTATATCCTCTCTTGTTGAATGAGTAGTTGTTGATGATGCGTCCAAAACTGGTCCTTGAGCCAGTGTAGAGGATGTTTCTGCTTTGGTATTTGGCCGAAGAGCATATGTTTTTATTATCATTTATTTCTCTATCTGATTAATGCTTTTCTTCCTTTTTGTTTGTACGCGAATCTAGGCCTCTTTTCTGATGGCTCTACTGTAATCCAACAATCCATACATTGTTGTTATATAATTCAGTTTAAAGGGTTCTTCGAACTTGCTTTTGCGTAGGAAAGGAAGTCTGCTTCACATATTTGCCCTGATGTTGCCAAAACAGGGAATCCTAGTGCATGTATGTATGGCACAAAGTGCTGGTTTAGTCATGATCTGGTGGCCTTCTGTCACAGAGTTGATTCAAGGTAGAATTTTTCGCCTACTTATCAGCGTCAGTGCGGCGTATTCCCCCCTAGGAACACCAGCCTTTCACAAGTCCCACTCCTCTCGACAATACCTGCGAGAGACGGAACCGATCCCGTTGTCAATACCGCTATGCACCAACATGCCCGGCACAGCACACCCTGTCGACTACCCAGACAATAGTGCCTCGTACAAGGTACCGATCACCAAACAACACACCACAACCTACACGCTCGCCAAGTCCTGTCGCTCAACGTCCCAACGCACCGGCTACCCACTACCGGCACAAGTACCACTACCCGTTCACAATAGCGCCCCAATCCCAGAATCCTTGGATTGACGCCCAATGCCAAATACCGACGTTGTCAATAACTCAATTACAGGAACTTCATCCCAACCTTTATTTAAATCATAAACAAGGGACACAAGTAATTCCACCCAAACTACTTGTTAGCTGTGGACATGCAAACCCCACGTTGAATCTCTCAACCTCGCTTGAGAGACTGTGAGAACACCCTCACTCGGTCCTCAACCTCAACCCTCCAGTCGTCCCCCTTGGATCAACTAGTTACATGCAAATTTTCTCAACTAGTATATGCCATGGTTGCATGAATCGGAATCGGAATCGGAATCGGTTTTCCCGTGAATCGGAATCGGAATCGGAATCGGTCTGAATCGGCCAGGAATCGGTTCAGTTGAATCGGTTCAAATCGGTCATATACAAAAATTTGCCAACTCAGTACAGAAATACCTGAAATACATAATTATATAATTTCTCAACATAAATACACAAATTCAAGTATTTATACAACAATCACAAAGGTATGTAATTATGACAATACAACGGTCAATTACAGTTCCTAAAAAACCCTAGCATATCAACACTAGCACATCAAAAAATTCATCATCAATCAAACCACTACCAAGCAAATTTTCAAGACTTCCAAGCTATATTAGCACATCACAATTTGCACATCACGATTTGCACATAGCACATACTCGCACATCATAATTTACCGCACACACAAAATTTCAATTTAGACATCACAATTTCCACTTCATATTAATCAAAATTTCAATTTAGACATCACAATTTCCACTTCATATTAATCAATTAGAACATCATAGATAACAATTTGCACATCGCAATATTCAATTTCAATAAAAAAATCTAACTTTACCCAAATTTTCGGTCGGAGTCGCGGCGGAGGGCAGAGCTAGTGGTCGGAATCGGGCGGCGGTGGCGTGGCCGGATGGAGCTGAGGTCGGACGGCGGTGGCGTGGTCGGAAGGTCGGGCGGAGCGTCGGACGGCGGAATCGCGGTGGAAGCGTCGGACGGCGGAATCGCGGCGGAAGCGTCGGACGGCGGAAGGTTAATAACTGTCGGGCGGAGCGTCGGACGGCGGTGGGGTGGTCGGACGGTCGGGCGGAGGGTCGGACGGCAGAATCGCGGCGGAATCGCGGCGCTTGCGTCGGCCGGCGGAAGCCGACTTCGGGCGGCGGTCGCAGCGTCTGCGGCGGAATCGCGGCGGAGGGCGGAGCTGAGGTCGGAGTCGGGCGGCGGTGGCGTGGTCGGACGGAGGACGGCGGAGGGAGGACGGCGCAAGCGCGGCGGAGCGAAGCGGCGGCGGAATCGGGGGAGGTTAGGTTTTTAAATCCAAATTACCATTTTACCCATGCTTAATTAATTTAATAAAAATTATACCTAGGGTATTTTGGTAATTTCCTAAAAAACCGATTCCGATTTAAATCGGCCGATTCCGATTCCGAGTTAAATCGGTCGGAATCGGCCGAAACGGGCCGATTCACGACCCGATTCGGGGCCGACCGAGTCGGCCCCGAAATCGGATCGGCGCGACGCCGATCCGATTTAAATCGGCCGATTCCGCACGGAATCGGCCGATTCGATGCATCCCTGGTATATGCAAAGGGGTTGATAAGAACGTAAATTGTGTAATACCTCGATCCCGGTCGACTTGACTGATCCAGCAGTCTGCATGTGAAGACTAATCCTACTCCAAGGATCGACTGTAGCCCTTCACCGTCTCCCTACCTTGATCTCGGTATGCTTCTCTCCATGGAAACCTCAACACAACTCTTTCTAGCAATTCTCTCCTCTACCAGACGTCCTTCTTTTTTCTTCCCATACAAGAGGTCGTCCCTTATATAGAAAAACCCTAACTCGTGTTCACCAACTCCGGATAAACCCAAATCTTCCTGGTAATCTTTATCTCCAAAAGATCACCTAAGATTCACCACGTCCTTATCCCTAGACCTGATCACGTCCAGGATATTCCCCATGGCTTAGGCTTATCTCCAACCTGAGTTTGTTGTAACATTGCTCATGCCTGGAATATCAGGATATCTAGATCCTCTCCAGATATGCTCTTGCCCAATTTCCACGAAGCTTCCTCCAAACCATCAGCTGCACCACTAGTTCAACCATCTCGCCTACTGGCTCGACCCTAGCAAACACTCGGCCACAAGATCAACCTCTTCGACGCTTCTAGCAGTTTTCGGCTCCAAAACCGACATCCATCTACCGCTGCAAACTTCAACATCCAGCATCGCCACACACGTCGACACCCAGTGCCGCTGCAAATATAACACCCCGTTTCGGTTCACCCGCGAACCGACCCGGAAATGTCACCGGCGACCGAACCGTTCGTTAACCTACTAGATTCGGTTAAGCCGACCCGGATCTACTCTCGGCGTCTCAAGATGCCGATGCAAATATGAAATGCATGAATGAGAACGATTGGGTTCTAACGTGGTCCTACATGCATGATATGATGTACAAGCAAAAACAAGACAAAATAATAAAGAGAAACCAAAAGAAAATATAAGCAATACATGCTTTTTAGCTCATATTGCTTCGTTCCAGGTTACATTATTGCTTAATGATGTGATAGTTTAAATATATTTGTGTTAATGTGAAATGATCATTGTATTTTAAATTGATTGAAAAGTAGTCACAATATCTTTAATTAAGATAAAATATACATAAAAGTGAATATATAGATCACACATGAATTTTAATACATTAAATTCTAATTAAACATTGTGATTATGATAGCTTTACCCCACAAGGAGGTTATTATAATTATTTTGTTTAATTAGGGTGAAATAAAAAATATTTATGTTTCTTAATATTTTTCCTAGTTTCATTGTTGAAGTAGTATATGAATCTATTTTGTGTTAGACTATTTGCCCACAAGTAGATTTTAATGACATATTGATTCATTTTAATATATTTGTATTGGTAAGTATACAACCGTAGTGATAGTATATAATGCGCTTCAATATTTGTAATATGAAGCATAGTTATATGTTTCTTCCAGTTATTTCATCTTTGATAATTTCTGATGATAAATCTGAGGTTCGTTATTTAAGTGGTGATTATAATTATAAGGCATGGAGAGAAAAAGTCCTTCATGTGGGGTACATGGACCTTGACTATGCTCTTCGTAAGGATGAGTCTTCTATTACGACTGAATCTAGCACTCAAAGCAAGAATTTATTGTGTGAACGTCGGGAGCAATCCAATCGCTTGAACTTCGTATAGATATATATTATCTTGATATAGATTCATATGATCAAAAATATTTCATCTCATTTATTGATGACTATTCACGATACATATATCTCTACATGCTTAATAATAAGTACGAAGCATTAGATGTTTTTAAATTTTTAAAGCGAAAGTAGAGAAATAATGCGGAAAATAAATTAAAATCGTGAGATTTGATTAAGGTGGAGAAATTTATTATATGTATACCAATGGTGGACAAACACATGATCCACTTGCGAAATTTCTTCATGAACATGGTATTATTGTACAATAAATTATGTTTGTCTCACTAGATCAAAATAGTATAACAAAACAAAGAAATAAGACTTTATTGGACATGGTGAAGAGTATGTTTAACAACTTCAAACTTCCTCATTCATTGTAGAGGGAAGCCCTTAAGATTGCAACGTATATATTACACTGGGTTCCTACTAAAGTTGTTTGCAAAACACCATTTGAGCTGATTAGAAGGTTGAAAATTGAGTTTAAAACATTTGCATGTTTGGGGTTATCCCGCTGAAATTAGAGTTTACAATCCTCAAGAAAGGAAATTGTACCTAAAGACTAGTGAGTATTTCATTGGTTATGCCGAAAAGTCCATTGGTTATATATTTTATTGTCTATCGAATGTCCCTAGATTTGTGGAATCAAGAAATACAAAATTTCTTTAAAATGATTGATATGTGGGAGTGATCAACATCCAAAACTCGTAGAGTGTTACATTAGCAAATTAGTTAGTTGTGTGTTCGAATTGAGTCAGCCATCTGTTCAAATTGAGTCAATTTTATGACAGTGTGTTGAGCTAGTCGTATATTATAAGTAGTCGTATATTATGAGCAATACCCAAGTAAATAATAATAACGTAAGAAAAATGATGAGAAATAAGTTATAAATATAACAATATACAATTATCTTTTTTATGAAAAAAATCACAAAATTTTGGATTCAAGTAATTTTCTTAAATTTAAAATATACAAGAGGATATTTCAACCATAGTTTAAAAATTCAGGGTTTGAAATAGCTTAGCAAGCCATGTAGTTGAGTCAATTTGAGTTGACAATTAAGAGTCAATTATAATTAATTTTTTAGTTCAATAAATAAAAAGATAAATCAAATTAATAGGTATTATTCACTTGACCTTTGAAATGAATGAATATATAATTTTTATTATTTTAATTTATTAATATAACTAATCTAAAAAAAATAGTATCTCTTCAAATTCTCCCCAAATATTAATCTGTAAATAACGGCCAACATGAACAGTGTCATTAGCGTCGACCTTTAGAAGAATTTATCCAAAAGGGAAGGTTGTGGGCAGCAGCAGTACGTCAGCACCCATTCATTTCTTTCTCCTTGTTCGAAAAACAAATAAAATAAAATAAAACAGAGAATGCTAACATGGACGTCTCAATTAATTAATCCATCGCTAATTATAATGGGCACACTCAATCGGGTTTTCTGCCATACGTACATAAAAAGCCTTTCCTAATAAATAAAGAGAAAACTCAGTATAGATCACAATAGTTGACAATCTGATGAATTATATGTAAATTTAGCCAATCTAGATGATATGACTGTAGTTAATATTGCTAGGATAATAATTTATTGTAATCCAAAGGTTCACAACGTTATTGCTAATAATAATATATTTCTCATAAATTTATCATATATAATCGGCAACACAGCTAAGTCGATAAGAGGTTCTCATATTCAAACAAATTAAGGGATGGACAACCACGGCTTCATTTATTGAGACGACCATGGCATTGCATGGCATACAACATCTTAGGCACCACATTTTGTAGGTGCAAAGGAGATAGCCATGGCGTCGAGGTCGTGGCCAACCCTGAAGTTCTGCTGGGCAACATTGCCGTAGATAGACAGGTCCTGCAAACCGGCGTTGTCCAAAAAGCCCAAGCATATAACACCAGCTTCCACCGGCAAGAACGTGTTGATGGGCAACAGCTCCACTTTCGCCCCCGAGAACTGGAAGTAGATAGGAGGGATGCCGCCGTCTTCCAACGAACCAGCGTAGCACAATCGTAGAATCTGGTTCGGGTCGTCCGCGGTGGGGAGCTGCACTACCTCCCGCACGGCTGAGACTAGCTGGTTGAACACGTCGGGGTGGAGGTAGGTGAGTGTGGTGCCGGAGTCTATGATGATGTTACCACCCGAAGCGTCGTCGGTACCTGGCGGCACCTTAATCGTGGTGTTGCCCACTGTGATGGATTCGAGTCGGAGGTTGTAGAACATGTCTTGCAAGATGGTCAGGGGGTCTTCACGACTCCTCTCCCCGAGGGCATGGAGTCGGCGCCGAAGGTGAGGAGGCTCGTGGAGTTTTCGTCGGCGAGAGGGACGAGGCAGTAGGAGAACTTGCTATCTATGCGGGACTCTATCTGTCGGATTAAAGAGAGGCTGCCGGCGGAGAGGCCGACGAGCCCGCCGCTCTCTTGGTTGAACGTGCCGGAGTTGTCATGCCCGCAGCCGAAGATGACGTTGGGGATCTCGACGTCGGAGCCGTCCGACGCGTCGAAGGTGACGGTTTCGGAGGCGAGGACGCCGTTGGCGTGGGAGCCGTCACCGTACAGGTAGGAGTAGAGGCACACGCCGGCGAGGCCGCACTCCGGAGTGCCGAGGGCTTGGCACTGGTTGGACCGGCAAGTGAGGTTGCGGTAGGAGGAGGAGCGGCGGGGGTCGAAGAGGGGATCGTCTTGTTTGTAGCAATGGGTGCAAGGCGAGCACTGCGCCCATATGAGGTCACTACCGGTGTCTGCAACAGCTTTAATTTTGGTGTCTAGGCTGCCCAAGGACAAGGTCATGAGGTACGAGCCGCCACTGGGGATGACGGAGGATACGATGGGAGAGGAGCCGGCGGCAGCGGCGGTGGTGCGAGTGAGGGCAGGCCGGAGGTAGTTGCGGAGTCGGTCGTTAGAGCGGCGGACGGCGCTGGAAACTCTGTCGTAGAGGGTGGTGGAGTCCGCCGCGGTGGCATCGAGTTCGTGCTGGGAGAAGTCACGATTGTAAAGCTTAACGGTAAACCCACCCCTACTACTGGAAGAAGAAGCCGAAGAAATGGTTAAGATCAAAAGGGAGAAGAGGATTAGCATGGTTTTAGAAGAAGAGCCCGCCATGGCCAATGTGATTGATGATTTGATTTGTGATGAACAGAGAAAGATTGATTTGGACTGGTTATATAGAAGAGCAAGAGTGATGAGCATTAAAAATGGCGCTGTTATATGTAAAGATTCAATACTGATGAAAATCTTTGTTTCTAGCGTTTGATTCATCTAATTAACATATTGCAATTCCCCATACATATAGGCGAAAATGAAAAGAGTGCAAGATCCTCGTCGATTTAGTGCATGCAATGCATGCATTGTATATGTCCATGCATAAACGTTTTGTGAAATGTATCCGTAATAGACGTCTTTCTTAATTTCAACTTCATGTCATTTATGTATGCATCTATCCTTCCAATCCATTATTGTTGGTGTTCCCTCCTTCAAAGTTAGACAAAGAGGTGTGAAGAATCCAAAAAGAATTATCGATGACAAACCAACTCATTAGGGAGTGTTGGGAGGAGTATTTAGTAGTTGGCCTTTTGAGGTGTATCAAGTCGCTAAAATTTTATCATGTCTTAGGCATCAAAATCCTATTTTTTATTATTATATTATAATATTTTCCATGACCAATCAAGTCCTTTGAGTATCTCAATAGGTAGCCAAATATTTTTAAACAAAGGTGTTATTCATTGATAAGAGCTCAATGCCTCTCTCTCTATATATATTCACCAATGAATGTTCAATTGATAATCTGGCCAAGAATAAATGCATGGTTGAACATATATGTTGGTTGTGTGTTTTCGGAGAGCCTTTAGGGCTTTAAGAAATGTCAAATCTGATCTCCCCCAAATTAATTTCATTTCCAATAATTACATGCTAAATTTTATTACCTATAGGTTAAAATTAAGGATGTATTTATAGATTTTCAACGCGGGTTCACTTTGGAGAACATAGGGGTGAGCGTAGCTCATAGTTCGGCTAAAATTTAAAAACCGACCGAAGTGAACCGAGAAAATTTTTGGATCCGCACCTCGATCGTGGTGTGCCCACCTTGATGGATTCGAGTCGGAGGTTGTAGAACATGCCATACAGGATGGTCATGGCGTCTTCACAACTCCTGTACCCGACGGCATGGAGTCGGCACCGAAGGTGAGCTGACTCGTGGAGTTGTCGTCGGCGAGGGGGACGACGCCGTAGGATAACTTGTCATCGATGCGAGACTCGATCTGTCGGTTAAAAGAGAGGCTGACGAGCCCACTACCGTCGCGGTTGAACGTGCCGGCGTTGTCATACCCGCAGCCAAAGAAGACGTCGCTAATCTCAACGTCGGAGCCTTCCGACGTGTCGAAGGTGACAGTTTCGGAGGCGAGGACGCCGCTGGCGTGGGAGCCGTCTCCGTACTGCAGGTAGTAGCGGTACACATCCGCGGTGCCGCACTTGGGAGAGAGGAAGGCTTGGTATTGGTTGGACCTGCAACTGAGCTTGCGGTAGGAGGAGCGGCGGGGAAGAGCGGATCGTCTTGTTTATAGCAATGGGTGCAGGGCGATCACTCCGTCCATATGAGGTCGCTGCCGGTGTCTGCAAAAGCTTTGATTTTGGTTTCTTGGCTGCCCAAGGAAAAGGCCATGATGTACGAGCATCACTTGGAACGACAGTGGATACGATGAGGAAGGACCGCTGCCGGCGGCGGTGGTGAGTGTGAGGGTGAAGTCAGGATTGTACAGCTTTACGGTAAACCCTGCCCTACCATTGGACGAAGCCGAAGAAATGGTGAAGAAGAGGATGATTAGCATGGATTTAGAAGAAGAGGCCGCCATGGCTACTGGCGAAGAACAGAGAAGGATACTTCGGACTGGTTATATAGTAGTGCAAGTTATACCTCCACATTCATAAGTATTATTAATTATTAAATTATTAATTATTATTACTAATTGTCATCACAAAATTGTCACGAAAAATCAACATGCGAGTATACGGTAATATAGTGATGAAATAAGGATCGTTCCCACAACGATTTTTTTTAAACAAAAGCCAAATTAATTAATTAATTTTAATCACATACTTAACAAATTCAAAAGAAGGATTTTTTATGCAAAGGTTATTTCAGAAAAATAAATTAAATAACTAAACTAAACTAAATGATGAGAAGTATGAAAAATCCATTACAATAGAAGACCTAGGATTTTTAATTTCCCTCTATTATGAATAATAATTAACTTGTTTTAAATTTAATTAATTGGTTTAAATTGTCAACTGTGGGAATAATTATTTATGATTATTTTCCAACATCTTGTAAAATTATTACATCAATCTATTTCACAATATTTTTATGAGAATCAAAATTGAATAATACATTGCCCACAACCCCAATAAATTGCATATGGTAAATAAGTATCTTCATATCCTATTCACAAATTGAAAACTCAATCACTTGTTATTTTGTTATATCTAATCTAATCCTTCTCTTCGAAGATAGAATTAAATCAGAAAACAATCAATAATTGATCAACCTATTAATTGTATTAATCCAAACAAAATAAAAAATTTAACTCCAACAATTTAAATAAGAGAAAATTTAAATTAATTCATCTCATACAATCATCAAGATCCTAAACTCAACAACTACTTAATATATAAACTAAAATAAGAAAAATTCATCGAATACATTGGATCTCTTATTATCAACAAGAAAAGAAAAGAATAAGAAAATAAACTCGGTTGAGAGCAATCTTCTCTTCCCTCTTGTCTTCGAGTAATTCTCCCTCAATCTGAAAGTCTTCAAAGCCAGAAAAATTACTTTGTGATGTCCAATAGCATTTATTTATACTCTCATAATGATTAGAGTCCCACTGAAGTTGGAAATACATCCAAATTCTCAATTAATGAAATCCTATATATATGCCAACAGCAAAGGCGCCTCTAAGCAGGCACTGCAACTTTTTTTCTAAATTTCTTCTACTGCAAAGGCACTTCTCCAGTGCCCTTGTGCTAGACCTTAAACCCAATTTTTAAAAACGACTAGAATTTGGCACCTTTACTCCACACCTGTGCCATTGTGCTGACCCGTAATTCTGCATTCTTCATTTAAATTCCAATTAAACTCGATCTTGACCTTCAAACTTCTAAGACATCAAGAAAATGTAAATTCCATTAGGCACAATAAAATCTAATATAAACAATGATCTCTCCACTTACTAAACACCTAGTATAATAACGTAAAACTTATCTAAAAATAATATAAAACTCTAATCAACATACAAAACACGGCTCTAAAATTAATTAAAGTCTCTAAAAAACTAACTTTTTTAGATACTTATCAGAGATACACGTATTCTACATATTATAAATTTGTCACATGTTATTAAGTATTATTACAATTTTACTCTATATATATATATATATATATATATATGTTAGTTGTACTTATTTTTAATTTAATTATGCTGAATCAAATTATAAATAAGAGAAGTTATATAGTCATATTTATAAAATCTATATAGTTACAAGAGATCTATATAAAAGGGTCATTGTCCCAAAATTGGATGTACGGTTTCTTTTCTGCCATCCCATCACCATCGAGGAAAATTCAGACCCATAGGATTAGAACACAGTTGTCTTCAAGACTAAGGCACGTTTCTTCTCAATAATATTATCAACTGTAGTCTACATTTAGTTTGGTTGGCATAAAAATAGTGTAAAAGAAAAAAATCATGTGAAATAGAAATGCAATGAATAAAATGATATGAAAATTTTATAAATTTCCCTTGTATATTTGGTTAATAGGAAAATAAGATGAAAAAGAGATTTCTTCCCATCTGGATGTGCATGTGCCTCCCAAAACCCAATTTTTTTTATTTTTCATAAGAAAAATGTTGTTATTATTATTAAAATATTTGGAGTTTTAATTAAACTAATAATTTTATAAATATGAAATAAAGGGTAATATTTTAAAATATTTAAAAGATACTTGGCAGCACTTAATTAAAAGTCCACAATTTTATATATTAGTATAAAAGATTTGGTTTATATAATCCTGAGAGATAGATTTTTAAAGTATACTAACACAGCTTGTTTATAGTTAAAAATGAAAATTATATCACTTAAATTTAATATTGTTTGCATATTTATCTATACCGATCATTATTGGTTAATTTGCTCATTTGGTGTTCTATTTTCCTTAAATTTAAAACTTATTATTATTATTATTATTATTATTATTGTTGTTGTTGTTGTTATTATTATTATTATTATTATTATTATTTGGAGTTAGTAGAAAAAAGCATGGCATTATAAGTTACGTCACAAATTTGTGACACGAGGTTAAAATTTGTCTCAAAAAATATTATCAGTAAAAATTCTTTTATATCAGCAATTGATTTTGTGGCACTGCCATCTTATTTTCTTGTTATTTTCTTTTAACTTCAAAAACTTGTTTTTTAAAAGACATCATTAAGATCAAAACTCTTTGACATAAAATAATAATTATCAATTGAAACACTTACATGGATGCCTTATATATATAAGTGCCTCTTGGCACATAAATTTGGGGGAACAAAATATTCAAAAATAATAGCAGTGATCGCGATTTATATTTCTTTTTTCCAACAAGGGAATTTATTTTTTTCCAAAAAAAAAAGAAGCTCTTTGGCAGATGCCAACCACTACAGCATATATTTGGCATACAGCGACTATCTCCAGAGGACCGCAAGCTCCTCTCCTACCACCAAGCCGGCTACGCCGTGGTCCAGTGGTTCTCGGCAAACGACGCCAAGACCGGAGTGGTTTCCATCAACGCCGGCCACTTCAAGGGCACCATCGACAGGAACAAGGTATGCACAAAGAAGATGCTGTTCGACGAGACCTACGCGCTGCTCGACAGGGGCGCCGGCGAGAAGCTGCTGCTGATCGATGGCGACAAGTCGACAATGGAGATGGACGATAATCGTGCGGCGACCAGACGGGCCTACCACCAAGCTACTCGGAATGGATTCAGCGACTCACTCGGTCACCTCTCCTTGGATAATGAGGGCAGCCAGGGTTGCTATGGCCAAGAAATTCCGGCAATGATCAACAACGAGGCGAAGGAGTGGCTCGACCAGGCTGGGAAGAGGGCGGAGAAGCTGGTGTTGCACCACCAGGAGCTTGTGGTTCGGTTGGCAGAGCTGTTGTTGCAGGAGGAGGTGGTGCAGTATGAAGTGTTGGTTGAAGTTTTAGGAAAGGAGTCTCACTTCGAGGTACCAAAGGAGGAGGTGGAGGAGGCCCCAAAGGAGAAGCTTTCAACTTTCTATTGAGCCATTGGTTTTGTGATTGTTTTGTTTATTTTCTGCATGGGATGTTATCATATGTTGTGAAGTAAAATACTTTTAATTGTGTTATTTTGTTTTTTGTTTTTGCTAGTTTTTAAGTTATTTGCACTGTGCGGGCCATATAAAGTTTATTATGATTCTTATAAAAGTTGTGAATTTTCATTTAGCAACTAGTCGCTTGTCCGCAATGCATGGAAATATATCATTTCCAGTTACTTGTTATTTCTATATTTGATTATTTTTAAGTTTTTTAATATTTAAAAAATTATAATATATATATATATATATATATATATATATTTGTAATACTTGATTTATATTATAGTAGATATTTATTCATTAATATCATATATTGTGTCAATTTTTAAAATTTTAATATATAATAATTTATTAATTAGTCGATATCATTAATTTATTATTAGTTATATATTATTATTTATAAATTTCAGAAATCTACTTAAGAACTATTAAACTCAAAACATGGTCCGGTTTAGATGATTAAAAATTTTCTGCTTCTACTTGTAATAATAAAAGGGAAAAATTATAATGTAATTTGCTTTTATAAATAGGAAATAAAGGATAATATTATAAAATAGGTACAGGATATGTGATGATATCTCATCAAAAATCTTGAGTTTTATATATTTATATAGATTTAAATCATTTTAAAATATTAATCATAATTAATATAATTTGAATATTTTTAATTTTATTAATAGTTTATTAGTTCTGGGTGTGAATTCTCACAGTACAATCCAATCTAATTGTTATAATATTAAAAAAATCAATATAATCTATTACGTGTCACTAGTCATGTGCCCATTTACTTAGATGAAAAATTGCACTATGTTGGAGAATGATTATTAAACCAAGGATCATGCAATTAAAGAAAGATAGAGACAACTGATAAAACACAGATACGAGGTTTGCTTCAATAATACGAACTTTTATTCTTTGAATTTTGATGCATAATTATTTAACTTAGAACTTTGATATAAGTAACGGTCAAGTGGAATGGCGAAAGAGGACTTATGGCACTCTCCACGATTCGGAATAAGGTGGTCGGAGAAGAAGATTGAAACAATAGCAGTCACCGTTCCTGCAGAAACTAAGAAAACGAAATGAACCCTACCACTCTATCCTTATACTGAGTCACCGGAAAACCATCTCCACAAGTTCTCCTTTTCTCATCCAGAGTCACCTCATCCTTTCTTTATCCACAAACAACTGGTGATATGATCACTTATCAACAGCAACTGGAAAACCCAGAAAGGAAGTTTAGAAAGGTCTCTCCCCCATCCAAGAGCAACCAATTTTTAGAGAATTCTATACGTTGTAGCGCAAAACTCAATCCAACCAATTTTAAACTTTAAACTGCTATATAACTGATAAAAGTGAACCTGGTGGTAAGATAACAACAAAAATGGCTTCGACGAAGTAATATATAGCTTTGAAGTAGCTGTGTATAAAATCATGGATAAAGAATCATGTAGGCAGTTGGAAGAACTTAGAAGATCACAACGAAAAACTTGTCACGGAGAGCTTATGAGAATTGCTAGTTTTAGATAATATTATTTGTGTATAAATGAAATGTAAAGTAACAGCTGCCTTGATAATACACATGAACTCTTGAAACATTCCTTTGAATTTACCAAGATCCCTGTTTAAACCATGATAAATCAGGCAACTTTATATAATTTATGTGTCTGGGTATAATCACTCGTTCCCATCAGCAGCACGGAGTGAGCCCAACTGAACAGGTGCCTGGGTTTGGACCACCTTGGACTAGCCATAAATGGACAAATCAACACCCTCTGACTTCTCTTTTTCAAGCTGTTCCTTTATCCAGAAGTAAGTAATCCTTAGCCCATACTACAGAATTTTGAAGAAGGATCAGATTTTGTTAAGAAATGTTGATTAACAGAGTACTGATATGTTATGGGGAAAAAATCATTCATGCTTAGTTTATCTAGTAGTTGTTACCTTCAGTTTCATGGTTGGAGCCCAACCGAGCTTCTCTTTGATCAGAGTGTTATCCGAGTTACGACCGCGGACACCCTCTGGACCAGGAATGTGATGGATGGGAAGATTCTTGTTGTCAAGACTAAGAACAATTTCAGCCATTTCATTCATGCTCACCATTTCATCACTTCCAATGTTCACTGGTTATCGGAAGTCCGACTTCGTCAATCTGAAAAGACATTGGATAAAGCTCAACTCAAGTCCAAGATTAAGTAGAAGAATATATCCTTCACTGATGTATCCAGTTGATAGATATGATGGAACATAACTAGTGCAACATTCACAATATCAAATTCAAAAGTTCACCTTGTTTAGCACCACAATTTCACTTGATTTTTAAATATGATGCCATCAATTGAGATCAAAAGTATTTAGTGTTGGAAATTGGACATAAATATATACATGAATCAGGAATTGTATCATATGTTATTATATAAGGTTGGCTAAATTAAATTGATCTACTAAAGTTAAAGGTTATGAGCCATAAATTAAGGTGTGGAATTTAATGAGAAAAGTGTGGAATTTAATGTGTAGATACCTTTTCATAAATTCTCTTTCGTTATGGGTGGAATTGAATTTATGGAACTAAGGCTATAAATATGGAGGTTATGGTCCCTGAATTCATATCTGGTTTTCGTTCTGGTATCCCATTGTCCAGAACTTTGGTTTAGAAAACTAGTCTTGAATTTGGAAGATCCAAAACCTAAGTGATCAAGACTCTGATTTCTTTATGGCTTCAGGTACGCTTCCGCTATTTCATTTATTTATTTTATTTCTCTCGATAATTTGATATGAAATCTAAATTCTAAATAAAGTCTATCAAGCGGCATCAGAGCCAACTTCATATCAAATTATTGAGCCTTAGGTTTTATTTTATAAATTTTTGTGGGATTTAATCCCAAAATTAAGGTCCTCTTTTGGTAACATAACATGAGGAAAATAAAGTTACAAAAGGTTATAATTTTGGAAACTCCCACATAAAGATATTTTTTTATAACCTTTTGGTTAAGTCATAATTAATATTTTAAAATTTATTAAGGACTACAATATGCTGCCAAAGTAGCCTCTTTTGTGGAAATTAATTTATTTTTTAAATATTAAGATAATTATGAGTATTTAATTCATGTGGATATTAATCGGCCAAAAGGAAGGTTAATGTTTGACAGAATTCTATATTCATATGTGGTAATAGGTATGGGACAATTATCAAGTGTCCATGTGGATGATAAATCGGCCAAAAGGAAGGTTTATTATTTGACAGGATTTATTGTTCATATTTTACTACACTAAAGACTCATTATTGTAATAAATATGGGATAATTATCAGGTTTCCATGTGGATAATAAATCGGCCAAAAGGAAGGTTTTTATCTGACAGGATTTATTATCCATATTTGATTATGACATTAAAATAATAAATATGAGATAATTTTTAGGTTTCCATGTGAATGATAAATCGGCCAAAAGGAAGGTTTATTATTTGACAGGATTTATTATCTATATTTGATTATTGCACTAAGAGTACCATTTACAAGAGGTTCAGAGTGGTAAAGTATCAATAGAACATATTGGAACAAACTCCATGGTTGCGGATCCGCTTACTAAAGGATTACTACCCAAGGTCTTTCATGAGCATGTTGCTCAGATGGGTATTGTATCATTTGATGATATGTTACTTTAGTGGGAGTTTGTAATAAACTGCAGTATTTTGGTTTAAGGTTCACTCTGTTTTGGTATTTTGGTGATCTCATAAGGTTGGACCAGTTGAAAATAGGCATGTTCAGATCAAATTACATGTAATTTTCATGCTACACATCCATACTTGATCTATGTCATTTGATTATGTTGGTGTATGTGACCATGGAAGGTTTAGTTACGCTCAATGTGACGAAAATCGCCTTGATCCTATATTGACATTGATTAATGGACGAGATTGTTATTTTGGTATAATGACATATGTTTGGAGCTCATAAAGTTATACAATTATTTTGTGTATATATTAAGTCCAAGTGGGAGATTGTTGGAAATTGGACATAAATATATACATGAATCAGGAATTGTATCATATGTTATTATATAAGGTTGGCTAAATTAAATTGATCTACTAAAGTTAAAGGTTATGAGCCATAAATTAAGGTGTGGAATTTAATGAGAAAAGTGTGGAATTTAATGTGTAGATACCTTTTCATAAATTCTCTTTCGTTATGGGTGGAATTGAATTTATGGAACTAAGGCTATAAATATGGAGGTTATGGTCCCTGAATTCATATCTGGTTTTCGTTCTGGTATCCCATTGTCCAGAACTTTGGTTTAGAAAACTAGTCTTGAATTTGGAAGATCCAAAACCTAAGTGATCAAGACTCTGATTTCTTTATGGCTTCAGGTACGCTTCCGCTATTTCATTTATTTATTTTATTTCTCTCGATAATTTGATATGAAATCTAAATTCTAAATAAAGTCTATCATTTAGATATACACAAAGTAACTTTTTTGTTTAGAATTCCATCCAAAACAGCAGAACTTACAGTTTTAAAAGAATTACCTCAGACCATCTTCTACACATTCATCAATGAAAGTAAAGGATCCCCACATCTCAAACTTGTCAATGGATGTGATTGCCTTCCCTACACAAGGCTGCGGGAGCCTTTTCTCTACCATAATTTTCATGGCAAAGCCTAACATCAGATCAAAATTTTCTCTCCCCATTGAATTAGGTGACAATATAAAGCTTTACGTTTCCAGGTACCAAAGGGACCATATATGTTATGAAATCGACCCACACGGCACTCAATTCCGAAATCCTTTGTGTAATGTTAGCATAATTCCTCAGTTGCAAGCTTCTCGAAGTAAAAACTTGCATCGATGGTAATTTTGAAACTAAAGCCTAAGAAGTCGGGTTAAGGAGAGATGAATATCCATTGATTTTAATTTATGAGATTTTTTATTCATTGTTAATTTCAAATTTTTTGTTAATTCCAAAAAATTATACATGAAATCGTTTTACTTTTTTTCAAGTAAAATGCTATTATATATTTCTAGTAAAAATTATCCTATAAAATATTATAGACTTATGATACTCGCGATTTTAATAGACTTATGATATTCACGATTTTAACAAGCTAACATTTTTTTAACTTGTTCACGGAGATATTACAAGAATGTAGTTTTCCATACACTTGTTGTAGCATTTGTTACATCAAATCCTTTCCCTGAGTCTATAAATAAAGCTTATATGAGTTTTTTATGTAAGGCTCATGTCTTCATTTTTTAAACCCATGCATAATATGCAAACAAGAAATTGATGCAGTAGCTTTGTCGCCACCATATCTCACTCTCGTTGATAAAATTCTTAAAATAAGAATCTTCCAATATTCTATATAAGCAACCATGCATGCGTCTACTATTTACAAATTGATTAATCATGATTATTACTTCCAAATGATAAGAAAAATAAGAAATTCTTTATACAATATGGGAGACCAAATTTGAGTTAAACATGATTATTTTGCGCCCCTATGTGCTCTTACTTAGAGATAATCATGCTTAATTTATAGGAAAATATTTTTTACATAAATTGCATTGAATATGGCAATTTTTAATAGGTTGACTATTAGAAATTTTTTATGTAGTTTACATTTCTTAAATGCAAACAAAACAAACACTAAACTTTTTAGTCACTAAACCATGTTTTCTTAAGTATCTGTGGCCTTTTATAATCTTGATTTGCTCGTTCGCCTTAGCATATTTAAAATTAATTGTTTAATATAGACTATATACATTATACATAGATAATAACTAATTAATATTGATATGAATTAAGACAATACTAGGTATTTACTTGAGTATTTTTAAGTAAAATTGAAACTTTTAAATAGAAGATAAAAAAAGATATTAACTTGAGAGAGAGAGGAGATAGATTGAATATCTAAAACACTATGACTTTTAATTGTCAGTATCACCTGGTAAGGTGAATGTGGTGAGGGATATACTAAGCTGGAAAAACAAGGTAGACAAGGGATAGCAGTTAGCACGATTGTGAGTTATGTCAGCAGAGATGGTTGCAGTAAATCCAACTAAAAAAATAACTAGTTTGATTGTGAACCTTGTCAGTTTCAATGACTTAGTCGATCAAGTAAATTAGGACAATTGAAGGATAAGGAGCTTATAGAATTCGTCGAAAAGTCATTTAGACATAGTGGTGGATTTTGATGAGGTAATGAGGTTCAGAGGGACACTATGTCTTACCAAGGACGATGCTTGGAGAAGGAGCATCCTGAAAGCACACTGATCAAAATTCTTCATCTATATGGGAATAACGAAGATCTATTAAGACTTGAAAAAGGTGTACATGTAGATTGGGATAGACTTTATCTCAAAATGCCAAACTTGTCTGCTTATAAAAGCACAACAACTGCTAGGATGGTTGTTAGAACCATTGGATATACTCGCATGGAAATGGGAGTGCATACATGTAATTTTGTCACAAGACTTCATAGAATTCTGAGGAAGCATGACTCAATCTAGGTGGCAGAGGACAAATTGACCAAGTTCACACACTTCATTAATAAGGCAACATTAGCTTCCAAAGGAAATTGTGTCCGACTGAGATCCTCTTTTCACATCACATTTTTGGAACACATTTGAGAAAGCCATGAAGATAAAGATCAAATTCAGAAGTGCATACCATCATCAAACTGATGGTCAAAGTGAACACACTATCCAATCCTTGGAAGACCTATTGCAAGCATACTTGATTGGGGCAAAGATTGAGAGTGACATCTTCCCTTGGTTGAGTTTGCTTACAACAACTCTTATCAAACTAGCATAAGGATGACATCTTTCGAAGCCTTATATGGGAGATTGTATGGTTCACTTTCCTGGTTTGCTTGAGTCACTAGATTGTGTGACAGTAGGTTTGAAAATGGTCAAAGAGGTAGTTGAGAAGGTAAAATTGATCCAAACTAAAGTAAAGGCGACTCAAGATCGTCAGAAAAGCCATGTGAAAGTGCACAAGAAGGATTTCAAATTTAAAGTTGGAGAATAAGCATACTTAAAAGTCTCTTTAACCAAAAGAGTGGTGCAGAAGTGTGGCCCGAATATGAAGTAAATTAAGACCATGATACATTAGACCGAATGAGATAGTTGAAAGAGTACAAGTCTTCATTATGGCTTAGTTTTGCCTCTAAACCTCTCCATACTTGGGAGAGAATGAGAGATAAGTTGTAAAAATAAGTTTGGTTTTAGTTATCAGACTTTGTTTCCGAAAAACTTGTTACAAAGGTTTTATACATTTTAAGTTATTCTTATTTTCAATTAATTATATTAAGAAATAATAAATGATAATTTTAATAATCATTCGTCGTCATCTCGGCGACACCTCCAAAGCCCTTCCATCTCCTCTGTAAACCCTGCCCATCCCCATCACCCTCGCCAATCCGCCATTAAACCTCCCTTCATACCTTCTTCACCACCTCCACATCTCCAACAACGGCCGCCGCCCAATCCCTCCCTTCACCGCTCCCCTTCACCCCCACCCACCACCACCAACCCTCCCCCGCCTCCCCCACCTCCCACTCCTTCCCGCCCGCCGCTGCCCCCTCCTCACTCTCTCCGCCTCCGTCCTCTCCGCCAATGGATCTCCCCCCGCCGACACCACCTCCGCCGCACCGCCATAGACGTCGATGCCGTCACCGAAGCCGAGCTCAAGGAGAGCGGCTTCCGCTCCACCCGCCGCACCAAGCTGGTCCGCACCGTCGGCCCCGCCACCTGCGGGTTCGACCAGCTCGAGGCGCTCGCCGTCGGCAGGATGAACTTGGCCCGGATCAACATGTGCCATGGCACCCGGGAGTGGCACCGGGGTGTGATTGGGAGGGTGAGGAGGCTCAATGAGGAGAAGGGGTACGTGGTGGCGATCATGATGGATACCGAGGGGAGCGAGATCCATATGGGCGACCTCGGCGGCGCCGCATCTGCCAAAGCCGAGGTATTGTTTTTGTGGTTTTGAGCTGATGTTTTGTTTCTGGCATTTTGTCATACATCGATTACTCATTTCTAAAGTTTGGTTCTTTGCATGGAAGATGCATTGTTGAGGACTTGGGATTTTTTTTTCTCTATGGTCATGTGCTAAGAAGACGATTGTTTAACTCTTAAAATTGGTCAACAATGTAAAGGACGGCGCCTTTTTATCTTGATCTAATCTATGGGATTGAATGACTCAGTTGCGATCTCTGAGCTGAAAGATTGATAGATCTAATGTTATATTGGATCAGTTTCTGTGCTGGGTATGCTAAGGAGAGATTGTTTAGTAAGAAAATTGAGTGAAAATTTTCAAATAAGGCCTCCAAATCATGGTCCATGTAAATGAATGGCTCGATTCCGTTCCATTGAGCTGAATCTTGATTGGGTGATGTTGACATTGGAAGTGCCCTTTCTGTCTATTGGATTTTGATTTTATGCTCGTCGTACTAAATGTAAGACTGTTTACTGTTAAAATTGTATCATTGAGCTGAGGCAACGGTCGAAGCAGCAAGTGTCTTTTTTTAATTTGAATGATGCAAGGAAATGGATTTTTACTGCAAATAATTAATTTGGTTTACGTTTATATTTAATAACATCACTCTTGGAGTTGCTAAAGGTGAGTATAGGTAGCCATATAGGTTACTGATAACGATGAAGTATTCTGTTCTGTGTAGGATGGTGAAGTATGGACATTCACCGTGCAGGCTTTTGACTCTGACCTTCCTGAACGTACCATCACAATTAACTATGATGGATTTACAGAAGGTATGTTCGGCCAAAATGTTCAATTTTTTACTTAGCTAGAAATTTTCGTTCACATCTCTGTGGCTGGACTTGTAAAAAGCATTGCAATGAAATGTTATCTATTATGCAGATGTCAAAGTGGGAGATGATTTACTGGTGGAAGGTGGAATGGGGAGATTTGAAGTGATTGAAAAAATTGGTCCAGATGTTAAGTGTCTCTGTAGTGATCCTGGATTGTTGCCACCAAGGTCTAATTTGACTTTTTGGAGAAATGGCAATCTAGTCCAGGAAAGAAATGCCATGCTTCCAACGATATCATCTAAGGTATAGTTGATTGAGTATAATTTTCTGTCCCTTCAACTTGTTACTCATTGTCTTTTGTGGCTAACATGCTGGAAATTTTTTACAAGCTGTCCACTTCTGAGTATTTTACTTGTGAATTTCCCGTCACTACTTTGAATTTGAAAAACCATCAATGCACAAAATGTATTGGTTTTCTTTGATGATGGTAGGGGAAAGAGATATTTTATGTAATATTACTGTTGTTAGAAAAGAGTTTTGACGAGTTGTTATTACATAATTAAAAAAGAAAAAACAATTATTGACATTGTATCTGATAGGCAATTTATTAGTACATTCATAGAGAGTGAATGGTCTTTTACAAATTAAGGTCTATATGTGCCTCCGTAGTAGTAACTGAAAGAGTGAAACATGCCTCTAAATGGAATTGCCATTATTTCTTTCAAATTCCGTTCTCCTACATACATTTTACGTCAGCAATTAATATTCCTATTTAAAAGGCTTGCTTCCAACTACAGTTCATAATATTGCTGAGTACTTATTTTTCAAGTTCGTGTTATCAGCAATTTTGGTTGTTAGTCTATATATTTTTTGTAATGATGCTCATTGCAATCATGCTTGTGGTGTTTTGCTTCCTACACTTTGTTCAACATCATTATTAATTTGGAGACGAAAGAAAAAGAACTTGAAAAATTTAACAGCGCTTTGTTTCCTTGGCGCCTCATTGTATTTGCTTTTGCAGGATTGGCTGGATATTGATTTTGGTATTGCAGAAAATGTGGACTTTATTGCAATTTCATTTGTCAAATCTGCAGAAGTTATCAACCATCTGAAAAAACTATATTGCTGCAAGATCCCAGTGTGTTTACTCTTCTCTCCCATTGATTTAACCATTTTGTTCCATAAATAAAAGGGTATTTGGAGAGAGACAAACGAAGGTTATGCTGCTATTCAGGGACATTGCCGTAATAGCGAAAATTGAGAGCATTGATTCTTTGAAGAATTTGGACGAAATTATTCGTGCATCAGATGGTGCCATGGTGGCAAGAGGAGACCTGGGTGCCCAAATCCCATTAGAAGAGGTTCCTTCTGCCCAGCAAAAGATTGTCCAAACGTGGAGGGAGCTGAATAAACCAGTCATTGTGGCATCTCAGCTGCTGGAGTCTATGATTTAGTACCCTACACCAACTAGAGCAGAAGTTGCGGATGTTTCTGAGGCGGTAAGGCAGAGAGCTGATGGGCTGATGCTCTCTGGTGAGTCTGCCATGGGCCAGTTTCCTGAAAAGGCTCTGGCTGCACTTAGAAGTGTCAGCGTAAGAATTGAAAAATGGTGGAGAGAGACCAAAAGGCATGAAACAATGGAACTTCCAGATATTTCTTCTTCTTTTTCTGATGGAATCTCTGAGGAAATCTGCAATTCTGCTGCTAAAATGGGTAAGGACTTTTTAAAGAAGTTTTTTTGTATTGTTCACTGCGTCTACAGTGGGCATCTTAACTAGGGAAGTTACCTATTTAAACAAATTGTATGGCTTACCAGTTATCTAGAGATCTGATAATATGACTGAATCACTTGCACCTATTTCCCTGTTTGCTGTTTGTCATTCTGGCACATACAGAACCTGTATCCCTTCTCTCGTTATAATATCATTTTGTATATTGATTTGAATCATTTACACTTGAATTGATAAAAGGCTTTTTAAACTATAATATTTGTGACTTTGCAGCAAACAACTTAGGAGTCGATGCAATTTTTGTCTGCACAATGACAGGACAGATGGCATCCTTCTTGTCATGCTGCCAGCCAGACTGCCCCATCTTTGCCTTCGCAACCACATCTGTTCGAAGACGCCTGAATCTTCAGTGGGGACTCATCCCCTTCCGATTGAATTTCTCTGATGACATGGAGAGCAATCTCCACCGGACCTTCTCACTGCTCAAGGCAAGAGGGATGATCAAATTAGGAGACCTTGTGATTGCAGTCTCTGATATGCTACAATCAATTCAGGTTATGAACGTGCCTTAGGGGCTCTCCACTTAAGTGTTTGGTGCATTTGATTGGCAGACATGGGTTCACCTATTAGCCAAATTTCATGTTATATATTTTTTCTGAGATTGGTTGAATGATTCTATGCTTTAACAGAGATTTTTGCGTGCTTGTATTGAATATTGTAACACTCAACCATTGTTCTTGCACCGTAGAAGCGTCCAATATTCAGTTTGAAATTTTGTAAATATAAGCAG
>JAURVB010003776.1:0-86119 GCA_033002965.1 Piper betle
CAAGCTCCACAACCAGTTCCTTGCCCTTGGAAGGCTTGGAACTCTGCTTTGCTGGTGCCATCTTGAAGGTGAACTTCCTGGAAGAGAGGGGATGAAGAACAACAGCAAGAGGGATGGAAGAAGGGCTGCAATTTCAGCAACCAAAGAAGGAGAAGAAGAAGGAGAAGGACGCCCTTGGTGTCTTGGGCTCCAAGGAAGGGGAGAGGGATGGAGCAATCTTCAAAAGGGTGAATTTGATTTTCAAAACAAAAGTTGTTACGCAATTCTGTTACGGCCCCTTTTGTAGGCATCTTCCCTAGTGAAATGACCCAAACGCCCCTACCAATTACCCCTACTAACAACCCTACTCATCTACTAACAATATCCATAACAATTCCCTCCCCATGAAACACAACCTTGCCCTCAAGGTTGGAAATACAACAAATTACAGACATCAACTTTCCATTTGTGTTGCAGCTGGGAGAGATGTATGGACATGAGCACCCGCAACTACCGAAGCTTTCAATTGAGATATGTGGAAGACGTTGTGTATTTGAGAATCTGCTGGTAGCTGCAACTCATAAGCAACTTGACCAATGCGCTTGGTCATTGGAAAAGGACCATAAAAGCGAGCAGCTAGTTTGTTTGATCGCCTGGTTCGCAAGGAATTTTGTCGGTATGGCTGGAGTTTCAAATAGACCTGCTGCCCTACATGGAACTCAGCATCACGGCGCCGGAGATCATGGTAATGTTTCATCCTCAGCTGTGCCGCCGCTAAATTGTCCTTCAATTCCCTCAACAACTGATCTCTAGACCTCAGCACCTTATCAACCTCTGTTGTCTTAGCTGTTCCGGGAATGTATGACAAAAGGGTGGGTGGCTGCATATTGTACACGGCTTCGAAAGGACTCATTCGGATTGCAGATTGAAAGCTGGTATTGTAACAAAACTCAGTCCATGGCAGCCATTTAACCCAAGTATGAGGTCTATCTACTGTAAAACATCTCAAATATTGCTCCAACACCTTGTTTATTGCTTCGGTTTGGCCATCGGTTTGAAGGTGATAGGCGGAGCTGTAGTTGAAGGCGACCCCTTGTAAGCTGAAAAGTTCCTTCCAAAAAGCACTAGTGAAGGTTGGATCCCTGTCACATACAATCGAAGCCGGCATTCCATGCAATTTGAAAATTTCATCAAAGAACAACTTGGCAATAGATTGAGCCGAAAACGGATGAGCAATAGGAAGGAAATGGCTGTACTTGAAAGCCTGTCAACCACCACAAAAATGCCATCTTTTGCATGACTCTTTGGCAATCCACTAATGAAGTCCATGCTAATGGAAGTCCATATTTGTTGGGGTATAGGAAGTGGTTGTAATAATCCAGCTGGTGCTAACGTGGAGCTCTTGAACTTTTGACAAATGTCACAATTCTGCAAATAGCTCATCACGTCCTTGTGCATCCAAGACCAAAAGAAAACCGCTCTAAGTCGCTTCAAGGTCTTTTGAATCCCCTCATGAGTACCATCATGGAACTCTTTCAGAATGATGGGTATAACATCCATTTGGGAAGTCAAGTAAATCCGGTGTTTGTAAAATAAGATGTCGTCCCTCACTTCCCACCTTGAGGACAGCTTGTTGTCAGCACATTGCTGTTTTCAACTTCAACAAATGCTCATTGGTAGTATAGTCCTGTTTTATCACCTCTAACCAACTTGGCAAAGCCACTGAGAGTGCTGCACAAGAGAGCGTACCTGTTTGCTTGGACACATTACCGACGGTTTCCAGCAAGTCGGCTTCCTGCTGTCTTGACAAAGCATCAGCAACTCTATTTTCCTTCCCGGGTTTGTATTCGATGACAAAGTCGTATCCTAACAGCTTCACCAACCATTTCTGTTGTGCCATGGTATGAATCTGCTGATCCCATAAAAACTTGAGGCTGGAATGATCTGTTCGGACCACAAATGATCGACCCAACAAGTAGTGACGCCACTTTTGGACAGCCAACACTAAAGCCATCATCTCCCTTTCATAAGCTGACAACAATAAATTTCTCCCATTCAATTTCTTACTGAAAATGCAATGGGCTGGTTTTGTTGCATCAAAACAGCCCCTATTCCCATCCCACTCGCATCACACTCAATCACAAAGGGTATATCAAAGTTTGGTAACACCAGCACCGGAGCCTTTGTGAGAGCTTGTTTCAGATCATGGAAGGCTTGTTCTGCGAGAAGGTCCCAATGATAAGCATCCTTTTTCAGTAAATCCGACAATGGAGCTGCTAGAGTACCAAAGCCCTTGATAAACTTTCTATAATACCCAGCTAATCCCAAAAAGCTCTTATATTCTTAACTGATCTCGGCGTCGGCCAATTCACAATAGCCTCTATTTTTTCCTTGTCTACTCCAACACCTTCGGATGAGATAACATGTCCCAAATACTGAATTTGACGCAACCCAAAAGAACATTTTTCCTTCTTAGCATACAACTCATGTCTAAGCAATTCAGCTAGCGTCAACTCAAGATGGTATAGATGTTCATCCCAACACTTGCTGTAGATAAGAATATCATCAAAGAAAACTAATATAAATTTTCTAAGATATGGAGCAAATACCTCATTCATCAAAGCTTGGAAGGTGGAAGGGGCATTGGATAATCCAAACGGCATAACCTTGAACTCATAATGCCCATGGTGTGTCCGGAAAGCTGTTTTGTGGACATCCTCTCCATGCATTCTTATTTGATGATAACCTGACCTCAAATCCAGCTTAGAAAAATAGGTAGTACCATGTAATTCATCCAAGAGTTCATCAATGTTGGGAATGGGAAATTTATCCTTTATCGTTGCCTTGTTGAGAGCTCTATAATCAACACACATCCTCCAACTTCCATCTTTCTTCTTGACTAGCAACACCGGAGCTGAATAGGGACTTGATGTAGGCTGAATTACTCCATCCTCCAGTAATTGCTTCACTTGTCTCTCAATTTCATTTTTCTGGAAGTAAGGATACCGATACGGTCTCACGGCTACCGGCATCGTTCCCTCCTTGAGGTTCACATGGTGGTCATGAGGGCGTGTAGGTGGCAGCCCCTTGGGTACTGAAAACACCTTGTCGAACCTTTGCAGCAGCTGATCCAATCCCTCTTGTTGTTGAGCTGTTAAAATAGTTTCCAGTAGACCCAAACCCCTGCTGTTCACCACTTGCAAATTCATCAATAACCCCTGTTTTCTTTGTTTGAAAGATTGTGAAATACGCTTCTTATCACACAACTGATCCGGAGGAGTGATCTGCCCTCTTAATTCCACTGTTTTCTCCTTATCCTTGAAGGACATCGTGAGGGATTCAAAGTCCCATAAGATTGGCCCCAACGTCTTCAACCATTGGATTCCCAAAACGATGTCAATCTCTTCGAGCTGAAGTATGAAAAATTCCGAAGTAGTAGCATATCCTGGAAATTCAATCTTGATAGCTGAACACCTTCCCCCACAACTCATTCGGTCGCCATTGGCAATCTGAACTTTGGGTCCATTGCTGGTTTCCTTTGGCAACTTCAATTTCTGAACCAGCTTTGCATTCACAAAATTGTGGGAGCTTCCCGAATCAATCAGAATTGTCACTTGGTGTCCACCCACTCTTCCGATAACCCTCATGGTGTTTGAGGTAATGATTCCGTCAAAGCATTCAAGGAGATGGCTGGAGTAAGGGAGTCATCTTCCGGGTCACTATCGTCCTCCTCCGACATTTCCTCCTCCCTTTCCACTTCAATGACGAATAACCTTTTACACTTGTGTCCGGGTACAAATTTCTCGTCACACCTGAAACACAAACCAGCCTCCTTTCTCTCTTGCAATTGTTTGATGCTGAATTTCCGTCCATGAGGAATCTCCTTGAGTTGCTGCTCTGCTGCTACCCCAACATCAGCCTTGACCGACCCAAAACTTCCTCCCTTGTTAGACGTTCCAGCTGCATATTGATATCCCCTGTTCATTGCTCTCCCAATTGTTGCTGATTTCTGATTCACATGGTTCTCCAAATGTCTAGCCAGCCCTTGAGCGTCCAATAAGGTGTCCGGCTTCCTAGCTTTCACCTCCATTCTCAATTGAGGCTTGAGACCACAAGTATAGCTGCTGATTCTCTGCTTTTCAGTCATGCTTCCAGCTCTAGTGGCCAACCGGTTAAATTGAACGGTGTACTCTTGAACTGATGTGTCCTGTTTTAACCGAGTAAGGTCGCCATAAAAATCCTCATACTCCGAGGGACCAAACTGAAGATTCATGGCTTCCTTCAATTCAGGCCAGCTAGGCGTCCCATGATGCTCTTGCAGCATATCAAACCAAATTTGTGCATCATCCTCCAAATGAAAACTTGCCAACTCAACTTGCAATCTCTCTTGGACGTGGTGTAGCTTGAAAAATTTTTCTGCCCTACTAAACCATGAAATTGGGTCCTTGGTTCCATCAAATTTTGGGAAGCTGATCTTGGAGCCTTTCAAGAAGTCTTCATTTGGGTCATCATAGGCAGCAATATCCCTGCAATTTTGGACAGCACCTTCCTGGAAATTTTGTCGAACAGGTGCTCTTCTTCTCCTACCCATATCGAATTGCTTCCTTCCTCCTTGCAACAGTGCCTCTTCCAGCTGTTCTTGGTGGTTCAAACCCTGCAATCCATCATCACAAGGTCGCCTACCCTAGAGGTGGGCATCGGTCGGACAGACGTCGGACAAGTTATTGTCCGCGTTTGTCCAAAATTTTATCGGACAAAACTTGTCCGACCGAACTAATGTCCGGCTTGTCCGTCGGGCCCGGACAACGTCCGTGGACGGTCCAAAATCAACCCTAATTTCCAAACCCTAGCAATGACCACGCCGCCGCATATTACTGTTCATACCACCGCCGCCGCCTCTGCCGCAACGTCCTGCCGCCGCCCTCCGCCGCAGCCTCTTGCCACCGCCCACCGCCGCCCTCCCCTTGCCTCCGCCGAACCGCCACCGCGTGCCCTTGCCTCCGCCGCCGCCGCCTCTGCCGCAACGTCCTGCTGCCACCCTCCGCCACAGCCTCTTGCCACTGCCCTCCCCGCCCTTCACCGCCCTCCGCCACCCTCCCGCCGCTCCCCTTGCCTCCGGCGCTCCCGCCTCCGTCGCTCCTGCCTCTGCCGAACCGCCACCGCCTGCCCTTGCCTCCGCCGCCACCGCCTCTGCCACAACATCCTGCCCCGCCCTCCGCCGCCCTCCCTTGCCTCCGCCGCTCCCGCCTCCGCCGCTGCCTGCCTCCGCCGGACCGCCACCCTCTGCACGCTGTGAAACATCCGTCAGTGCTTGCCTCGTCTGCCCTACCTCCGCCGCCGGACTGCCGCCGCGATGCCGCCGGCCTCCGCCGAACAGCCGCTTGTTGTCGCCGCGCGTATATTTCTTAGATTTATCCTAAATTTAGTTTATTTTATATCTAGAATTAATTCTTATTACTTTATAAAGTTAGATTATTTATACTTGGATGATAATGTAAAAAATTTTATACTAACGAAATTGTATAGTGATTGAACTATAAAAATTTGTGTAATTATTTGGTGAAGGAAGTTTGCATCTTGAAAGGAATAGGTATTGTCAAAGTGTTAATTAATAATATTTGTTGATATTATTTGTTAATATTATTTTAAGTCTCAAGTATTTCTAGCTTTGATAAGAGTGACTTTTATCCTATGTATGTCATTTTTTATTATTTAAGATATTAAATATCAATTTTATATATGAACTTAATTAATATACCGTATATTACATTTTAAAATTTTTATAAACTATAATATTAGCCTTACAAATGTTAAAAATATTATATTATTGATGAAAATATCGGTCATTCGGTCGGACAAAGAAATGTCCATGTTTGGTTTGTTTTAATTCGATCAAATTCGGTCGGTCAAATTCGGTCGGACATGCTTCGAACTTCGGACGGACGGACCAATTCGGACGTCCGCGCCCACCCCTAGCCTTCCCCGCATTCCATCCTCACAAGGTCGCCTTCCAAGCAACCCACCTTCACAAGGTCGCCCCATCCCTGCTGAAATTGAATGGGCTCCTGGGTGATGATCAACCATACCCTGCAACAGCCCCTCATGGTGACGCCCCCTCTCAGCTGATGTCAATAACACCCCTTGGGGACGTCCAGCATGGGATTCCAGCACCTCTTGAGGGCGTCCAACATGGGATTCCAGCAAGGGATCATCCCTCTCCATCCCCATTGCAGGAACCTCCCCTGAATTGTCCCAATCCCTTCTCTATTTCCTAAACCATCACTTCTTGATTGCAGTAATAAATCAAATTTTGATGACATATTGGTAATGGCAGCAATCAATTGATCTTGTACCCTCCTAATCTGGGATAATTCATCAAGATGGGGTGAAGAAGACGTACCTCCCTCGACCTGCTCTGATACCAATCTGGAAGGTGCTTCTCCTCCAAGCTCCACAACCAGTTCCTTGCCCTTGGAAGGCTTGGAACTCTGCTTTGCTGGTGCCATCTTGAAGGTGAACTTCCTGGAAGAGAGGGATGAAGAACAACAGCAAGAGGGATGGAAGAAGGGCTGCAATTTCAGCAACCAAAGAAGGAGAAGAAGAAGGAGAAAAAGGATGCCCTTGGTGTCTTGGGCTCTAAGGAAGGGGAGAGGGATGGAGCAATCTCCAAACGGGTGAATTTGATTTTCAAAACAAAAGTTGTTACACAATTCTGTTACAGCCCTTTTTGTAGGCATCTTCCCTAGTGAAATGACCCAAACGCCCCTACCAATTACCCCTGCTAACAACCCTACTCATCTACTAACAATATTTAAACAGTACATCGTACCATCAATACGCAGTACGCATTTGAATTAGTAATTTTTAACTGTCTTGTTAGTTTTCTTAGTCAGTTTCAGACTATGATCCATTGAATGTGGTTGGTGTGTTACTAGAACATTTATAGTTTAATAAATGTAACTTTAATATGGAATATGGATAGAAGGTGTCCATCACAAACTACACAGGACGAACAACTTAAAGAAATTAAAAGGAGAACAGGGCATGTATATAATCAAACATCTGATTACTGGGGCCATATATATCTTGATAGAGCAGCAGCAGCAATCCTTTGAAAAGAGAATTGTCCCCGAACTCAGCCCCTGAGGAGGCGGCGGTGGAATGACTCGGGACTCCACCCCGGGAACAGAGAAGAAAAGGAGGACAAGGCCGAAAGCAGAGAAGGAGTTAGCCATGAGGAAGAATAATAAGAAGGCACCGGCGCCAGAGAAAGAGAAGATAGTCATGGGGAGAGACCTAATGAAACTGTTGCTTGATGGGGGGTGGGGGTGGTTGGGTTGGGGATGAGAAGGTGGGAGGCCATAGGTCTATGGATGGCATGAGACTTTTGGGGAATTAAATGGCATGAGACATAATTTTATGATCCTTATATATTATGTTACACAGCTGCAAGGAGCTAGTTGAGTATTAGGGAGAAGGAAGAGATGGAGAAGATACATTACTACTATATATAAATAAATATATAATAAAAAATTCAAACAATCAGACTGCCCCAACCATAGGCAACATGTGCTCTGCACAATGTAGTGTCCATGTCGACCAAGAAGGTGTTGCAAAAAGCTTTTGTTTGTGCCATGGTTGTATAAATCAGAATCGGTTTCGAAGAAGTCAGATTCAAAATCAGTTTAAATCGGACATAAATCAGTTTAGTTAATTCGGTTTGAATAGATCCAAATCGATCATATATAATAATTTGACAATTCATAATATAAATATATAAAAATTAGATATTGATGTTATTTTTATATTATTGTGTATATTATATTTTATGATATTTTTTAATATATTTTTTAGATTTTTTTTGAATTATTTAGAGTTAGTTATTATTTTTTACTCGAGTCGGACACGAGTCAAGTTTTAATTACAAGAACGCCACTTAATGTTATTTTTATCCCTCGTCTTTTCTCTCCTGCATCCGCCCTCCTTCCCCGTCGTCGCCGTCGCCGTCGCCGAGCCCCCCTCCCCAGACACGACCCGCCCGCCTTGTGCCCGCCGCGCCGCCCCTCGCCCCTCAAGACCCGCGCCCCACCCTCGCCCGCCAAGCCTTTCCTTGCGCCCGCCGCACCTCACCTCCCCCCGCGAGCCCCACCCTGTCCCTCCCCACCTCCGCCGCCCCACCCAGCCGCGCCCGCTCCCCTGTGCCAAGAATCTGCCGATTTTAGCCGATTCCGAATTGGCTCGAATTGGCCGATTCACGGACCGATTCGGATAAAAACCAATTCAACAGGTTTTGAATCGGTTTTCCTCCGATCCAAGTGGAATCGGCCAATTCCAAATATGCAATTTATGCAACCCTGGTTTGTGCATTTAAATTGGCAAAAGAAACACAAGAGTTGGAAACCATGCCGTGATACAGATCCTGATTACTAATGTATACCATCGCTGCTCATCGCCTCGATACGATCAAGAAAAACCAATCAAATGGCCACGAAATTAATCAAATTCATTACTCTCATTCCCTTGACGATATTTATGAGTAGAACCACAAGCCTCTACATGGATGAATCAACTCCATCACAAACTGTATGAGACGAACAACATGAGAGAAATTGAAAAAAACAGGGCACGTGTATAATCAAACATCTTATTCCTGGGTACATACATTCGTATATATTATCTTATTCCTGTAGCAGCAATCAACCTTTGTAAGGAGTATGGTTACCGAAATCGGCCAACTCGTGGCCCGGAGGAGCCGGCGGTGGAATTGCGCGGGAATGGACACCTGTAGCAGAGAAGAGGAGGGCAAGGAAGAATAAGGAGAGAGTCCCGAGGAAGTTGAGGATGGCCGGGGCAGTGGCGAAGAGAGCCATGGGTAGCTAATGGAGGGCGTTGTATGAGGGATGGGGCCTGGGGAGAAGCTAAGGAGGAAGGCTTATATAAGTTGTGACGTGCGTCGATGTATAGGACCATCGCGGTGGGGACCCGTCGCTCTAAATATATCACATCTATTAAAAAACTGTATATGCTTTGACTATCATCTGCACAGGCCACGGGGAGTTGGATCATGGAGATATCAATTGGGTGCGGAGTGTTATTACATTTTTTGTCCCTTTTGTTTTCATCCACACCTAATAAAAAAAGAAGTTGGAGCATGGATCGTAAATTAAGAATAATTTGATTGCAGATGACAAAACTTTTAATGAACTGATGTCATTCCCTAAGCCACCCTCTTATGTTTGAACTTAGGGCTGGAAATACAGGACAAAAATTATTATGTTACAATGACTAACAAAATATTCTTTGTCATACACAATAATTCGGGAGTCATGAACTAAATTGCTAGGCTTAAAAGCCTCTATATAGGTTGAAAAACATCAATTATAATCAGTCACAAGAGTATTGCTTATGTTTCACAAGATTATTATAATATCAAATTCTATATGCACCTTAAATGAAGAGAAGAATATGATTAAAGATAATTGCGAAGATCAGTAAAATTTGTCTCATAAAACATCGAGATTCCCTTGTTTGTCAAGTTGCAAAATACGTGCCAGCAGTGAACGAAGGCAGCCTGTTGCACAAAAGCACCCACAGAGAGAAAGGCCGCCTGATCTAAAGAGGACTTGCTCAAAGAAAAGCAGTTTTTTGCACAAAGGCACCCCCTTGCTCGGGTAGATCATTAGGATAGACAACAAATGACTCCGTCAATAGCATGACTGAAAATAGAGCAACAAACACCAATATGCTATACATAATGAACAATATCCCGATGACATTGCCACTTCATAAGCTTTTAGCACAAGCCTCTGTGATCCAGTTTAAAGTGCATCCACAGATGGACTAGATAAACATTTCTCTACTATTATTACATGTACACATCCTATGGCCAAAATTTTCAGCATTGATAAACACGGACACCTGCAAAATCCTGCCGGAGGTATACAAAGTGAAGCGAAAAATCCTTGGTTGTTAAATTACCTATACCTTATTCTTTAGGGCTTTATTTCCGTCTCTTCTTCCCAAAATGCATATTCCTTAAGAATGTTCTTGATGGAAACAAAGAGGCTGAATGTCGTGATTTTCGCTTTAATCTGCCTTTACCTGCACCTGACATAAAGGAAATGGTAACAATTAGAAGTCACTCATAAGATATACCTAAAATTAAGACAAACACGGGACACTTTCTACCACTACCTCCTTTCCTATCTGACGGTACACATTTATCCGCTAAAGCAATGGAGTCATCACGATTCTGTGCTGCTGTATGAACAGAAAGTTCTGGAATTGTATGACTAAGCACTTCTACAGTATCAGATGTCACCCCCTCTGACAGCAGTTTATTGACCAACCTAGAAACTTCATCATGTTTCAATGTCTCGCCATGGACTGAAAGATCTGAAGTTTTACAATCAAGATCTTGCCGACGAAGACATGCGTTTTCAGTCAGCTCACCTACTCTTTTCATCATATTTATTGATTCCCAATTCTCTATGTTTGCAAAATCATCAGTTCTTCAAATTAGAAGTTAGCACTGTATGTGCTTCATTTCCAGTCATGCATCCATCCGCCAGATCATGCACTGAAGTTGCATAATTGTGCTTCACTCTTTCAGCATCCTGGTCTACGATGACGGTTTCAACAAATGCATCAGATTGTTCCAATGATGGAATACACAAATCTGCAGTCATTGACTTATTTCCTACTGTCCCTTCATATTTTTGAACCCCTGTGACACAAATATCTTTAGCTACTGATCTATCCACTAAAGGATCTGCAACTTTCTCGTCAGCATTTTGGTCACCTACATCTGTAGCAAATGAAACATCATGAATGCCTGAAGATATATTCAACACATCCAGCCCTTTAGAAGCAGAATTTGAAACACCAATTTCACCTGTTAATGTATCCAGAGTAGTAGGGCTTGTGATGTTCTCCATGAGCACATGGAAATCCTCATTGCACAAAGCAGAAACATCAGGATTCTTGTCAAAGTTGATGCCACAAGGTGCCAGAATTACATCATTTCTGAGTGACATATTTGCATACTTGTTGGAGGAATCTGACTTCAAATTTTTCCCTTGAGAAATATGAATGGAGGAATCAGCACACATGAGAGGCTCTCTCACTTCATTATGACACATGTTATCATTGTCTGAACCATTTACTTCTCCAGAGCAAACCATAGGTCTTGACTCCTGGAGCAGTTCAGCTCCAGATTCACTTATTCTATTGAGATCTAGTTGATCTTCAGCACAAATCCATTCTAGTGTCACTAACTTGAACTTCTGATGTTACCTTCATAGGCCCTTCTAGAACAATATCACTCATCAACTACATTTAACAGTTTTATTGATTCAGTAGAAGCAGCAGTAACCAATTGTCTGGAAAGCAAAAATGATGAACTAGCATCTAATGACTGTAAAGGATTTTTGCTAGCATCAGTAATTTCCTTCCTTGAAACAGCAAGGGAATTATCAATATCACTCACTGACAAATCCCCATTGCCACTGGAGATGGGATCCCAAATAAAGGAGTTCAAAACCTCGGTACTTGAAATTCTTTCAACTTTAATTGCCTCTTTATAGAACTGCCTTTTCCTCAATGACGAAGTTATAAGAGCCCTACACAGACAACAGACAAGGACGTCATCAACAAGTCAAGACCATACACGCTTTAGGAGTATTTAAAGATCCCAAAATATTTCGATTTCTTCTACATGTCCAAAATTAACTTCATAGGAACAGAGAATATGCTGCTTAAAATTGTTGATACTATAAATTTATCACTAAAAATACTCTTTAATTTGTCCCATCATTTCTACTTTTTACAACTTGTTCAATTGCCTGAAGTCTAACTCATTTAGCTTGTTTACTGCTAGCCAACATGGTTCCTTGAAGCGCTTTTTATCAATATCATTCATCTGAAAAAGTGGCTTACACATATTTATGTTATGAAAGATTCAGCACTATATTGTGTTTATTAAGATGTAATAATAGTATTCTCAAACTGAAAAACATGTGGTATCTGAGCATGTAATCTTTTCGATTATCATTAACCAGCAGGAAGAGGGCAGTTCATTTCCATTCAAAACCTGGTTCGGCTGCTTTACTTGTTTTTTCTAAAGAAGGCACAACACTTATCGCTAATCTGTTGGAGACCAACCTGCAGTTTTTAGAAAGAGCGGCCTTAGCCCGTTCCATGGAAAGTCCTAATAAAAATGCCAAATTTGCAACATCACAAGGGCCTCTCAATTCACTTCCAATAAGAGCCCCACTAGACAGTATGATGTTTTTTCCTCGTGTCCAATCTACAAGTATCTGCAAGTAAAGACATAAATGGTGACAACTATAAAAAATAAAGGAAGACAAAAACTCTTTCACGCCATATATTCACGTAAATACTACCATAACATAACATTACTTTATATTATAAAATTAGAACAGAACATGATACTTCACAAAGACTGAAAATTTCACAGTTAATTGTTGGTGGAAATTATGTTTGACACCCACAGAACACGAGCAAACCAATATTATAAAAATAAAGGCATTATTTTCAACATGAGCCTATAACAATATTCGAGGTGTATAACAATGGTTTTTAGTATTCTAGTGAAAATTTTATGGATATTATTCTCAGCTCATGAGCCAACTCAATATTCATATGCTCGGCAAACAGATACCTAAACAAACAAGAAGTTGAAAGATTAAAGTTTAAACAGATGCAAAGGAGAAATATTTTCAGAATAAAAGTCAGATGGTTAAGATCTGCATCCCCAGACTGTGTTACCAAATAGACTCTTACTTCCCATCAGAAGTTAAAACTTTAATCCTTATATTCAGTTTTGACAAGTAACTCTAGCCAGATTTATTCACTTTCACTTACTAGGTCAGCGTCTTGATGATCATATCAAATGGAACATCACATATATGTTCTTCATAACAGTCCTATTACAACAGAACACACAAATATGCTAATACCTTAGCTCCTGAAAGCAAGTTCCTCCTAGCCTGTACATTTGATATCAGAGGAGAGTATGCAATCTCAAAATATATTCCTCGCTGCAGAAAGATCATTTATAAGTCATGATGGTGTCAAATTTGCACAATAGATATTATGTGACAAACTTGTTCAACGTGATATTGACAGTTTGAATGAAAATTTATCAAATGCTGTGCAGAAAATTTAATTATTAACTAATAGCCCACAGATCTTTAAATAAAATACTATTTCATCAATACCAAAAAGGGAATAAGCTTAGAAAACCTCAATAGCAGCCTTCACCAATGGAAGCTTCAAACGAAATGGCAATTTTTGAGAAAAATCTATCGAGATAAAATCTACCTGCAGAAAAGAATATGGAAGCCTTTAAACTTCTAGGTAATGCGTATTATGTAACACTAGTCATTAGTGACACAATACAAAACATATTTAAATATTAATAAATTAACCAAAATGGCAAATGTTTTCATCATAACAAAGACCACATCTTTACTCCTTCATGTACAAAAATTTAATTTGACAAAAGCTTGACAGACAGACATAAAAGAATACCCAAAGAGTCCAAAAATAACCAAAACACGGGGAAAAAAATCTTACTTACAAAAGCATTCACTACAGTATTAAAAATTGTGCAAATTAAGGCTGTCAGTCATAATGTTATATCATTAAATAAAATTTATGTTGAGAAATCACCTAGCTTACCACATGGCTTAAATTTCTAAACAAAGAAAGAATAAAATCCATGAAAAACCAATTAACCCATCACAAAATAGTTACAAAGGTTGATGCACACACCTCAGACTACCTTACAGGCCTGATCAAATGTCATCTGGTTCAATGGTTGAACAGCCACCAAATCATACGTCTTAAGCACTGGATTGCCGGAATTTAGTAGCAGCAGCATGAATGGCAGCCTCAACGGCTACAGTGAGGCGGTTGTACTGGCGAAATGGTGCATCCAATGAAGGTTGCAACAGGCTCCGATGGAATCGAACAGAAGTAGATAGAGCGGGAGCAGCCTTCAAAAGGGACGAGAGAGGCAAAGGGTGAATAGAGCAACGGTCAGAATCAGACATAGCACCCCTGACTGTCTGGTTGTAGGCTATCCCAGCATATCCCAGCTCCATAGCCTTCACAACAAGCCTTATCCGGTTCTTCTTCTGGACTGCAGTATCAGGGCCAGCAGATGGGAATGGGATGTTGAGGTCGAAGAAGGCCATGATCAAGGACAGCTCAATTACTGCAATCAAGCTCTAGGTATCATCTAGCAGACCACTAAATTCAAAGCATGGATGCCGATAATAACAGTCAAACCGACGCATGTGCTTGCTGTTTGAGCCCAACTTTGACAGAGTTCACTTTTGCAGCATCAAGGTGTGATTCATACAAGTAGTGATTCAATCCTGATTCGGTCAGACATCAATGCCCTAGATATTTAAATCAACATGTAACAGAAAATAAAGTGTATCAAATCAAAGGACGAAAGCAAAATCAAACAAACACGTTCAACTTCCAAAGAGTAACTGATACAAGTGATCTATTTCACATACAGCCATACATTGATGTCCAACACATTTAAAACAAACGAACACACTCGACATCGAATGCACAATTTAAAAAAAAGAAAAAGAAAAATCAGGAATATCAAAATAAAGATCAGCCAGACATACTTTCCAGCACAAACTGCCCAACCCTAAAGCTCTAAGCATGTTCAATGATCAAGGGAGTAATTCACATAAGCAGTTTATTTCCTCACATATCCATGCTTCGAAGCCAGAAAACGTTATTTAAATAAAAAGGCGGAGAAAAAGTATTTAAATCTAAAGGTAGCAGAAAAGAATTAGCTAGAGGAACATAAATAAATATCATCAGACAAACATACGTACTTCATAGCATTAGAGTTTGTCAAAGCTTCAAATTCCAACTTCTCTAACCATGATCAGTTCAGTTCAGTTCAGTTCTAACTTTGTTGCAATTGTAGATCACCAACAATACAATTTTTTGTCAATGACAACGCAATTGAGCTAATGTGTGCATATAATTCACGCCCGTAATCAATATTTTCGTACGCATGCAAACAAACAAAAATTACATAGAAGTAAAGAACAATTATTATACACACAAAATTTGTGCCGGCTATTATATTTAACTATGACATAGAACAAGATTACACCGTTTTTCACAATCTCAATTCTAAAAGAAAAAAAGGAAAAAAGACTCCCAACCTTTGGAACCATTGGATTCATACGCATGCAACCAACCAACAATTATACATAATAATAATAATAAAGCCGGCTATCGCATTGGCTATGACCAGGGTTTACCTTCTCGCGGCGAGATCCCGGTCTAGGTAGGAGTCCTAGACGGAACCCCTCCCCGAGAAGGGAAGGGATAGGGGAAAGCAGGGGGTGGGAGGCAGTGCCCGGCGGCGGCGTAGTCGGGAGTGGGAGGAATGGGGAAGGGGGAAGGGTGGCGGCGGTCTCGACGGGAGAACAAGGAGGAATAGGGAAGGGGGCAGGGGGGCGGCGGCGTCGACTGGAGAACGCGGTGGAAGGGGAAGGGGGAGGAGAGCGCAGGGGTTTTTAAAAACTTACAGATTTGGACCGTGTTTACGGTCGGTGACCGCATAAGGATTTCCCAGGGTTGCCATTGGGTACCCAAGCCTTTTATATATACAAAAATAATACCATACGCTGCATCACAGTTTTTGGATTTGGACCGTTGGATCAAAATCCAACGGTCCAAATCCATCCTTTGTTTTTCCCCCTCCCCACGTTTTCTCCTGCCCGGGCGTTGCCGGATTCCGCCGCGCCCGCCCACCACCGCCGCCCCGTCTGCCGTCGCGCCCCGCCGTCCGCAGCCTTCCCCCCCTGTTTCTCCTGCCCCCTCCGCCGCCTCGCCCCCGCCCACCCCCTACCCGTAGCCGTCCCCCCACCACCCCTGTTTCCCCTGCCCCTCCGCCGCCTCGCCCCTGCCCGCCCCTGCCCGGTTCCCCGCCCCCCCCGCCGCCTGTTTCGCCCCACCCCCGCCGCGACCCCGCCCGCCCCTGCCCCCGTTTTCGCCACCCTCCCCGGCTGCCCGTTTCGCCCCACCCTCGCCGCCGCCCCGCCCGTCGACCAAGCTCCTCCTCGCCGTCTACTGCACTGGCCACCTCCACGCCGACGTCACCTGCTTCACCGCCGGCGGTGGCGCCACAAAACACCGGGAAAGAAGGAGCAATGGCATTTTCGTAATAAAAATTTGACTCGCTCCTGACTCGAGTCAAATTTATGAAATAAATTTTAAAAATAAAATATAATAAAATAAAAACTTGACTTGCTCCTGACTCTCAAGTTAATTTTATAAAATAAAATTTTAAAATAAAATAATCTAAAATAAAAATTTGATTCGCTCCCCGCTGACGCCGCTGCTTGCCGACCACCTCCCTGCCGCCACCCACACCCTGCCCCTATTTCTATTACCAAAATACTCTCCCCTATTTCCGATTAAGTAAAATTTTTATTACAATTTTACCCTCCCGTATTCCCCCGCTCTCTCTCGCCGCGCCACTCCCTGCCGGCGAGTTCGTGCCACCCCTGCCGGCGACCTTGCCGCCAGCAGCGCGTTGGCCAACAATGTCGCCGCCTCGGGGCTGGATGGGCCTGTTGGGAAATGTGCGGCGCCGGTTTCGTGTGGGACCGAATAAAGTTTTTATTACAAAATTATTTTAATTTTTTAAATTTATTTCGTAATATTGAATCGATCTCGTGCGAGATTGAATCATGTATTTATTATAAAAAAATTTTATTTTTTTTATTAATTTCATAATATTGACTCCGATCTCGTGCGAGATCGAATCAAGTATTTATTATGAAAAAAATTATTTTTTTAAATTTATTTCGTAATATTAACACGAGTCAGGACCGAGTAAAGTTTTTATTACGATTTTACCCTCCCGTGTTTCCCCCGCTCTCTCTCGCCGCGCCACCGCACCACCGGCGACGTCGCGTCCGGCCACCTCGCCGCTGGCCGTTCGCTGGCAACACTGTCGTCACATCGCCCGCGGGGGCTGGGGGCCGCGGCGTGGGGGAGGGGTCGCGCCTGCCAGCGGGGACGGGGGCGACGCGTCTGCGGGTGGGGATGGGGGCGATGCGTCTGGTGGCAGGGGCGGGGGTCCGGCCGCGGCGCCGGGCGAGGAATGGGGGGCCGCGGCTGGGGGGGTCTGGGGCGAATGGTGGCGGCCGGGGGGAACAAAGCGAGGGAGGGGCCGCCGCAGCAGCAGGCGAGGGCGGTGGGTGGCTGCGGGCAGGGCCGGGGCCGAGGGCGGGACGGGGTTGGGGGGTGCCAGGCTGGGCCGGGCAGCAGCGGAATCCGGCAGGACGCGGTGGAATCCGGCGAGGGGGCGGAATCCGGAAGAGAAACAGGGAGGGGGGGGGAAACAGAATTTTATTTTGGGCCGTTGGATTTCGATCCAACGGCCCAAAAACAAAAACGCTGCCTGCGCTGCCAAAACACGGCAGCGCAGCACAATGCGTCTCTTTATATATATATATATATATGAGGGGGAATTTGTTGTACTACATGGCTGTGTTGCAAGTGCTTCAGCCGTTGGATCAAATCCAACGGCTGGAATATGCCCCCCATAAAATAAAAAATAAATAAAAGAAAATGGGGCGCCGCCGCTGGCCGACGGGTCGCCGCCACCCCGGCCGATGCGATGCCACCCCCTGCCCTGCCCGTCGTCGCCCGTCGGGGACAGCGACGTAACCACCGGGCGCAGGGCGGCGGATCTAGCCACCCTGTGTCTTCCCATGCCGGCCAGCCGCCCCATCGCCAGGCGACACCACCGCCACCCGTCCCCTGCTCGCCACCCCGCCGCCCGCCACCCAGCCGCACGACGCCCCCCCCGCCCCTCGTCCCTCGTCCCCTGCCCGCCACCCTGCCCCGCCCCCCCGGCCCTCGCCCCCTCGGCCCATTGTTGGACCGGCCCGCCTGACTCGCTCGACCCACCCCTCTCGCCCCGCGACTGCGTCACCGCACCCGCACCGCCCGCCGCCGCGCCGCCCTCCCTGCCAGCGGGCACCCGACCTTGCCAACGGCCTAGCCCCTGCCGGCGGCCCGGCCCTCCACCCCCTCCGCCCGCCCGGCCATGGCCCGCCGCCGTGGTCCACGCCCCCAGCCGGCACCGTGGATCCACCGCCAACCCCCCCATCTCCGCCACCGCCCGATCCGCACCCCCTCCGTCCCCAGCCAGCCTCGGGTAGAGGGGGCGCGGATCAGGCGGTGGCGGAGATGGGGGGTTGGCGGTGGATCCACGGTGCCAGCTGGGGGCTGGTACTACAGCGGCGGGCGATGGCCGGGCGGGCGGAGGGGGGTGGAGGGCAGGGGCCGCCGGCAGAGGCGAGGCTACGGCCGCCGGCAGGGGCAAGGCTGCGGCCGCAGTAGGCGGTGGCGCGGTCGCCGGCGGGAGGTCCGGTTCGGGCGGGTCAGGCGGGTCGGGCGGGCAATCAGGTCCCAAATCTGAAAAAATAGGATGAATGAGAGCCGCTGGATTTTGATCCAACGGCTCTCGTTCAGCAGCGTATGGTGCGCTGCAAAAAACTTGCAGCACACCATAATATTTTTGTATATATATATATATATATATATATATATATATATATATATATCAAAATTGTTGTTGTGCGGTGCATGAAAATTTTCATGCAGCGCATCAGCAATGCAACAAGTCTGGGCCGTTGGATGAAAACCCAACGACCCAGATTCATTTTTTTTAACCCTTTCCTCCAACCTTGTTCACGCTGCCCCCTTGGCGCCGCCCCGCCCCAGCCTGCCCCGGCCCCATCCCGCACCCTCGGCCGGCCCCCACTCGGCCCCCACCAACAGCCGCGGCGGCAGGGGGTGGCACGCCACCCGCGTTGCTCCCCACCCACGCGAGCCCCTCCCCTCACGCCGGGTTTCGCCACCCCCTCGGCCGCACCCAGCCCTGCTCGCAGCCGTCCCCCACCACCCCTGGTCAGGAGCCACAGCGGTCCCCCCTCCCGCTCACGGCTCGCCCTGCACCTGGCCGCCTCTCGCGCCGGCCGGCGCCACGCGCTTCCCAGCAGGCCAATCAAGCCCCGAGGCAACCATATTGTTGGCCAGCGGATGGCCGGCGGCAAGGTTGCCGGTAGGGGGTGGCGCGCCAAAACAAAGGGAAGAAATAGGGGAGGGTATTTTGGTAATAAAAACTTTACTCGATCGAACTCCGGTTAATATTACAAAATAAATTAAAAAAATAAAATAAAATCATAATAAAAATTTAACTCGATCCCGACTTAAGTTAATATTACAAAAAAATTTAATAAAATAATTTCGTAATAAAAATTTTATTCGATCCCGACTCGAGTTAAAATAATTTATTACGGAATTATTTTATTTTTTTAAATTTATTTTGTAATAAAAACTTGATTCGAGTCGAGGCCGAGTCAAGTTTTTATTACAGAATTATTTTAATTTTTTAATTTATTTTGTAATTAAAACTTGACTCGGTCCCGCACAGGAACAATTCAAGTTTTTATTACAAAAATATTTTATTTTAAAATTTTTTTATTTTTAAAATCAATTATTTTATTTTTTTAAATTTATTTCGTAATATTAACTCGAGTCAGGATCAAGGTTGCCAGCAGGGGGTGGCGCGCCAAAACAAAGTGAAGAAACAGGGGAGGGTATTTTGGTAATAAAAACTTTACTCGATCGGACTCGAGTTAATATTACAAAATAAATTAAAAAATAAAATAATTTCATAATTCAACTTAACTCGATCCCAAGTTAAGATAATATTACAAAAAAAATTTTAATAAAATAATTTCGTAATAAAAACTTTACTTAAACTTGACTCAATCCTGAGGGAGTGGCGGGGCTGGGAGCAGGGTGGGGCCAGGGGTGCGGCCGAGGGGCCAAGTCATTTTTTTATTAACTTGCCTCGAGATCGACGTAAGTCATTATTTCATACTATTGACTCATGTCGAGATCGAATCAAGTTTTTATTAATAAATTATTTTATTTTAAAAAATTATTTCGTACTATTGACTCGAGTCAATAACGTGTCAAGTTTTTATTATGAAATTTTTTTAAAAAAATATTTTATACTATTGACTCAAATCGATATCGAGTCAAGATTTTATTACAAAATTATTTTATTTTTTTAAAAAAATTTATTTCGTAATATTAACTCGAGTTCAGATTGCATGCTGCTCATGCGCTGCATTTTCATGCAGCGCACAGTAGCATGCCTATATCTATATATATATATATATATATATATATATATATATATATATATATATATATGAATTTTATTATGCATTGCATCAAAATATAGCACATAGTAGCGTATTTAATTGTAGGCCCTTGAATGAAAATTCAATGGCCCATACTCTTTTTTAATTTTTTACCCTCCCATACACCCTCGCTAATCGTTCACGTTGCCCTGTCGTGCGCCGCCTCGCCCCTGGCCTTGCTCCAACCCTAGCCCCGTCCTACCCCCGACCCCTCACCACAGCTGCAGTCCCCCACAACCCCCGCCAGTGGATGCGGCGGCCCCCTTGCATTGCTCCCCACCCACACGAGCACCTCCTCCTGCTAGTTTCACCGCACCCCACCCCCTGGCCCCGCCCTGCCGCTAGCCCTGCCACACCCCTGCCCAAGTCCCCCTGGCCTTGCCCACAGCCGTCCCTCCACCGCCTCGACAACAGCCGTAGTGGTCCCCCCTCCCTACGTTGCTCCTCCCGCTCATAGTCGCTCGCGCCCACATGCCTCGGTCGGTGCCACGCGTTTCCCAGTAGGCCCACCCAGCCCCAAGGCAGCAACATTGTTGGCCAGTGAGCAGCCGGCGGGTAGGTCACCGGCGAGGGTGGCATGCCAAAACAAGTAGGAAAGAAACAGGGGAGGGCATATTACAATAATAAACTTAACTCAATAGACTAAAATTAATTTCATAATAAGAATTTGACTCGTTCCTTACTCTAGTTAATATTATGAAATAAATTTCTAAAAAATATAAAATAATATTGTAATAAAAACTTGACTCGATCCTCCACGGGACCGAGTCAAGTTTTAATTACAAAATAAATTTTAAAAAATGAAATAATTCTGTAATAAAAACTTGGACTTAGTCTCGACTCGAATCAAGTTTTTAATAAAAAATAAATTTATTACAAAATAAATTTTTTAAAAAATAAAATAATTTTATAATAAAAACATAACTTGGTCTAACTTGAGTCAATACTATGAAATAAATTTTAAAAAATATAAAATACTTTTGTTATAAAAATTTGACTAGATCCTGCATTAGACCAAGTCAAGTTTTAATTAAAAAATTAATTTTAAAAAAATAAAATAATTCAATTAAAAAAACTTAACTCGGTCTCAACTCGAATCATGTTTTGTATTACAAAGTAAATTAATTAAAAATAAATTTTAAAAAAATAAAATAATTTCGTAATATAAACTTAATTCAATCCGACTCGTGTTCAATGCTATAAAATAAATTTTCAAAAATATAAAATAATTTTGTAATAAAAACTTAACTCGATCATGTGCGAGATAGAGTTAAGTTTTTATTACAAAATAAATTTATTACATAATAAATTTTTCTTACAAAATACATTTTTAAAAAATAAAATAATTATGTAATAAATTATTTTAACACGAGTCGGGGTCGAGTAAAGTTTTTATTACGAAATTATTTTATTTTTTTAAAATTATTTCATAATATTAACTTGAGTAAGGATTGAGGCAAATTTTTATTACAAAAATTATTTTAAATATTTTAATTTATTTTGTAATATTAACTCGAGTTCGATTGAGTAAAGTTTTTATTACCAAAATACCCTCCCTTATTTCTTCCTTGTTTGTTTTTGGCATACCACCCATGTCGGCGACCTAGCCGCCAGCCACGCACTGGCCAACAATGTCGCCGCCTCGGGGTTGGATGGGCTTGCTGGGAAACGCGTGGCACCGACAAGGAGGAGGACAGCTGGGTCGGGCGGCTGTGAGCGAAAGGAGCAATGCGGGGAGGGGGGACCACAGCTGTAAAACCCGTGATTCGAGTCAGGGTTTTACGTTACCGAACCAGTCGGTTCGACCGTTGGTTCGAGTCGAGTCAGTTTCATGAACCGCGTGCTGAGTCGAGACCAGCCGTGATTTATGAGCGATGAGAGTCAGGTGTACCTGAATATATGATGATAACGTCGAGAAGATGGTGAGATACGAGTTATCTGAATATATGAAAGTATGCAGTATTTTTTTTCTTTTTATATGTTTGATCGTAGAAATAGTTTTAGGCCGAATAACACGTTAGGACGCGTTGGATTATATTCGGGTGGGTTATTAGTTATAGAGCATGTCATTTGGATGTTGTTGTGTTTGTTTTATTTTATGGAATTTTTCCATATTTTTCTAGATTTTTTTAGAATTTATTACGAACTAGTTATTATTTTGACTCGAGTAGGAATCGAGTCAATACTTAATTACGAAACTTGCCACTAGAACATTTCTTCTCCCTCCCGACCCTTCTTCCACCCAAACCCTCGCCGCCACATGGTGTGCTGCCGCCGCCGCCGCCGACGCCGTGCTGCCGCCGATCGACGCCGCCCCGCCTTGCCGTGCCGTCGCCGTGCCGCCCCGACCAGCCCCGGCCACCGCCTCGCCGCCACGACGCCGCGAATCGCCCCACGAAGCCGCCTCGGCCGCCGCCACTTCGGGCCGGATTCCGCCGCCGTCCGGGCCGCGCCGCCGCCGCTGTGACCCCGACGACCACCCCCTCGCCGTCGCCGACGTTTCCCCACCATCCCGAGCGCCGTCGAGGCCGGCCGGAGCCCCGATCGGAGCACGCCGCCGCCGCCGCCCATTTTCGACGCCGCCGTCGACGGCCATCGCCGCCTCGGCTACCCTGTTTGACACCACCATTGGACCGAGCTCGTCGAGCTGGTGCCGATAGACCCCTGATTGCCCCGTCCCGAATCATCGCCGGAAAACCGTCGGAATCCGCCGGAAAACCGCCGACACTCGCCGGAAAACCGCCGGAACTGCCGGAAAATTGGATTCGTGGGAAATTCGCCGGATCATCCGCCGAACGCACCCAGTCCAATCTGATCGGACTTCGGACGCCGCTAGGTGCCGAATTCGAGTTTCGAGCCGCGAAACGGAAACCCTAGCCGTCGCCGATTTTCGACGACGCGAGGTATAATTTATTTTAACTTAATTAATTGAAAGTATTGATTATTAGAATTTGCATGCTATGATTGATGAATTGTGCATTGTAATTACTTATATAAATGTGGATTTGATTTAGAATAAAATATGAAATTTGTGGAATTGTGTGGTGTTAAAAATAGAAGTTATGAAACTAATTAGGGTTATTAGGTAATGATCATGATCTAATGCAAACTAACCTAAGTAGACTTGCTAGAATTGATATAGGTTGATGTGTGTTGATTGATGCGTGATTGTGTTGATTGTGTGTGCATGCTATAGGATGTGTGATTCATCATGCGGGCGTTAGTTTTTAGCTTGATTGTGTAGGTACGGTGTAGGAGCTCGCCGCCTAGGCGCGTGGACCCGTTTGGAGCTTCTACCAGGTCCGTTTAGGACTCGTTCTCTGATTTACGCTACTCTCTTGTGTATTTGATTTATTATGTGCAGGACGAGTTAAGTGGCGTTTTATCGAATCCCACTTAACTCGGGCCATTTAGCCAACGATTTTCTCGGATTAATAACCCTCGAGGATGAGATCCCTCGAGTTTGTTTTCGAACTTCAGATCCAGCTCACGTTGCCTTCGGGCCTATTGTATAAATCCCAACCCAGACCTATATATATGTATAGTTTTCGTGTTTTGTGAGAGACTGAATGAGGGAAATCCGACTACCGTGCTACGCGAGCGGGCACGTGTGTGTCGACAGTGGGCTCTGGAATGGTGTGCGGGCCGTTTCATTCCCGAGGGATCCTGACAACTCCACCTTTGAGTTCCTCAAACCCGGAGAAGTGTGGAGGTTCACGGGTACTGCATTGCAGCGCATGTCTAGACTTGTGGTTTCAAAGGGTACTGAAGGCGACTGCCTGAGAGTACTCGGCCTTCGTGCTCAAGGCCAGGAGTAATATGGAAGGTGCAGAGGGCGGAAAGGAATGAGATTTGACGCGAGAAGCAATAGAGAAATGGCCGAGGCATGAGAATGTGAAAGATAGGGGGACGCTGTCGACCCGAGGGCGACGGCTCCCGTATGTGCCCTGATGAGAGTTCTTGAGGAAGTATATGGTTTTCATTCAACAGGAGAGTTTGCTCTCCTGTGCCAGATTGATATTAGTTATTTTCCGGGCCGGTAACACTCGTTACTGACGGTTTTTCTATATATATGTAGGTGAGAAATGCGAGCGATGAAAGCTGTCGGGACTGCGGAGGAGCAGCACGGAACCGCGCACACATGTACCTGCCGCGTGTAACGTATGTATAATGATGGTGTGTTATTATTATGTAAATGATAATTTTGATGTGTTCGCGTGAATGTATTGCTTGTTATGAAACGAACTGATAAATATGAATGAGTAGGGAGCCTTGGAGTTCAGACTCGGCTCGGGTAAAAACGAATGAGATAATGATTTAATGTCATGGTAGATTATTATGCGTTATCGTATTTTCATAAAATATTATATATTTTCTTTTGGTTTCTCATTTATTATTTTGTCTTGTTTTTGCTTGTACATCATAGCATGTATGTAGGACCACGTTAGAACCCAATTGTTCCCATTCATGCATTTCACATTTGCATCTCCATCTTGAAACGCCAAGAGTAGATCCTGGTCGGCTTAACCGAATCGAGCAGATTAGCGAACGGTTCGGTCACGCTACCGGTGACATTTCCGGGTCGGTTCACGGGTGAGCCGAAACGGGGTGTTACAACCGCGGCTGCTGGCGGGGGCGGTGGGGGATAGCTGCAGGCTGGGCCAAGGGCGTGGCAGGGATGGGGGCAAAGCAGGGGCAAGGGCAAGGTGCGTCCGAGTGGGCGGCGGAAATCGCTCGGAGGGGGGGCTTGTGTGTGGGTGGGGAGCAACGCAGGGGGGCACCGCGGCGGCTGCTGACCGAGGTAGTGGGGGATGTCGCCTGTGGGAGGGACTTGGCCGGGGGCAAGCCAAGGCCGGGGCAGGGCGGATATGGGGCGGCGCCGATGGGGCAGTGTGAATGGCGGGAGGGGGGGGAAAGGGTAAAAATAAAAGAAAAGAGTGTGGGCCATTGGATTTTCATCTAATGGCTCTACAATCAAATACGCTGCTATCTTCTGCATTCCTATATATATATATAGGGGGCAGTCTACTGTGCGCTGCCCCCTTTTGGCAGCATTTTAACGCTGCCAAATGTCGGCCGGTTGGATCTGATCCAACGGCCGACAATAATTTTCCCACACCCTCCCACCCCCCCCCCTCCCCCCTCTTCTTCTTTCCTTTCGTGCCCTTTGGCCGCAGCCCTCCACCGCCCCTCGGCCTCCTGCCCGACCGCCCGTCCGCCAGCCGCTGCCCGTTGCCGCCCCTGCCCTCGGCTCGCCGCCCCCCTACCGCCCTCTGATCCAGGCCCGCCCCCCCTCTTGCCACCGGCCCGTCCAACCCCACCCCCCAAAGCCCCCGCAGCCCCCCGCACCCGGCCCCTTCGCTCCCCGCCCCCAAACCACCGCCGCCCTTCTCGCTCTCTCTCTCTCTCTCTCTCTCCCCACCGCCACCCCCCCACGCCCCCCACCCCCTTGCACCTGCCGCCCCACCCTCGGGATCCCCCCAACCCCACCACCCCCCTCCCCAGGCGGGCGGTTGCCGACGGTGAGGTGATGCGGGAAACATAGGGGGGTGGAGAAACATGGAGTCGCAATATGGTAATAAAATTTTTACTCGATTACATTCGAACCAATTTTTTATTACAAAATAAATTTTAAAAAAATAAATTAATTTCATAATAAAAATTTAATTCGGAATCAACTCGGGGTCATAACTCGAGTTAATACTACGAAATAAATTTTTAAAAAATATAAAATAATTTTATTATGAAATTATTTTATTTTTTAAAATTTATTTCATAGTATTGACTCGAGTCGGACTGAGTCAAATTTTTATTATAAAATTATTTTATATTTTAAAAATTTTATTTTGTAATAAATTTATTTTATAATAAAAACTTGACTCAGTCTTGTGAGGGACTAAGTCAAGTTTTGATTACGAAACTACCCACTATTATGAGTCAATTTTTTATTACAAAATTATTTTATTTTAAAAAAATTTATTTCATAATAAAAACTTGCCTCATGATCGGGATTGAGTCAAATTTTTATTAATAATTTTTTTATTTTTAAAAATTTAGTTCATAATAGTGGGTAGTTTTGACCAAGTGAGGACGAGACCGAGTCATGTCTTGACTCGAGTCAAGACTTGACTCGGTCCCGATCCTGACTCGGTCAAAACTACCCACTATTATGAAATAAATTTTTAAAAATAAAATAATTTTGTAATAAAAAATTGACTCATAATAGTGGGTAGTTTCGTAATCAAAACTTGACTCGGTTCCTCGCGAGACTGAGTCAAGTTTTTATTATAAAATAAATTTATTACAAAATAAATTTTTTAAAAATAAAATAATTTCGTAATAAAAGTTTGACTCAGTCCGACTCTGAGTCAATACTATGAAATAAATTTAAAAAAATAAAATAATTTCATAATAAAAACTTGACTCGGTCCTATGCAAATTGAGTCAAATTTTTATTACAAAATTATTTTATATTTTTTAAAATTTATTTCATAGTATTAACTCGAGTTATGACCCCGTGTCGATTCCGAATTAAAATTTTATTATGAAATTATTTTATTTTTTAAAAATTTATTTTGTAATAAAAATTTAGCTCGAATGTGATCCGAGTAAAAATTTTATTACCATATTACCCTCCCGTGTTTCTTCCCCCCCCCCCCCCTCTGTTTCCCTCGTCACCTCACCGCCGGCGGGGGGCGTTGGGGCGAGCGGTGGGGCTTGGGGCGGGGAGGGCGCGGCGGTGGGGGCGGGGGCTTGGGGGACTGGGGGGGCTTGGGGAGGGAGAGGGCGTCGGCGGGGGTGGGGGGAGGGGCTGAGGGCGGGGGTGGACGGGCCGGTGGCAAGGGGGCGAGCGCGGCCTGGAGCATAGGGCGGTAGAGGGGGGGTGGCGACGGCGGCAACGGGCAGGGCCGGCGGTCGGTGGGAGGGCAAGAGGCGGAGGGCCAGAGGCCAAGTTGGGAGCGGAGCCGGCCAGCAGGGCCGCGGCCAAAGGGGCACAAGAAGGAAGAGAAGAGAAGGGGGGGGGGGTGTGTGGGTGTCGGCCGTTGGATCCAACGGCCGACATTTGGTAGCGTTAAAACTCTGCCAAAAGGGGTAGCGCATAGTAGCTGCACCTATATATATATATATATATACCAAAATGCTCCTATGCGCCGCCTTGTTTGGCAGCGCATAGGCAGCTTATTAAATGTGGGCCGTTGGATTTTCACGCTCTTTTTTTTTACTCTTTCCCCCCCCCCATCGGTGCCTCCCCGCCCTGGCCCGTCTCGTAGCTGTCGTCCCCCACCTCCCCGTCCCCTTGGTCCCGCCCATAGCCATCCCCCACCACCCCTACCAGCAGCCACGGTGGTCCCCTCCCCGCCGGCTTCTGCCGCTCCCCGTCCCCAGCCCCGCCCTGTCCCAGCCCCGCCACGCCCCCGACCCTGCTCGCAGCCGTCGCCCACCACCCCCGCCAGCAGCTACGGCGGTCCCCCCTCCTCGTGTTGCTTCTCCCGCTCACGGCCGCCCCTACCCGATCGGTGCCGCGCGTTTCTAGCAGGCCCACCCAGCCCCGAGACGACGACAATGTTGGCCAGTGTGCGGCCAGCGGCAAGGTCGTCGGCGGGGTGTGACGTCATCAAAACAAAGGGGGAAGAAACATGGGAGGGTATTTTGGTAATAAAAACTTAACTGATCGATCTCCATCCCCACTTAAGTTAATATTATGAAAAAAAATTTTAAAAAAATAAAATAATTTCGTAATAAAAACTTTATTCAATCCCGACTCGAGTTAATATTATAAAATAAATTTAAAAAAAGTTTCGTAATAAAAACTTTACTTGATCCCAACTCGAGTTAAAATAATTTATTATGGAATTATATTATTTTTTTCAAAAATTTATTTGGTCATAAAATATTATTCTGTAATAAATTTATTTTGTAATAAAAATTTGACTCAAATTGGGATTGAATCAAAATTTTTTTACTAAATTATTTTATTTTTTACATTTATTTTTAATAAAAACATAACTCGGTCCCACACAGGATCGTGTCAAGTTTTTATTACAAAATTATTTTATATTTTTAAAATTTATTTCATAATATCGACTCGAGTCGAATTGAGTCAAGTTTTTATTATGAAATTATTTTATTTTTTTAAAAATTTATTTTGCAATAAATTTATTTTGTAATAAAAACTTAACTTGAGTCGAGACCGAGTCATGTTTTTATTAAGAAATTATTTTAATTTTTTAATAATTTATTTTGTAATAAAAATTTGACTCTAGTTGAGACTGATTCATGTTTTTATTACGGAATTATTTTATATTTTTAAATTTATTTTGTAATTTAAACTTGACTTGGTCCCACGCGAGAGCGAGTTAGGTTTTTATTATAAAATTATTTTATAATTTTTTAAAATCATTTCGTAATATTAACTCGAGTAAGAACTGAATCAAGTTTTTATGATGAAATTATTTTATTTTTTTAAAAATTTATTTTGTAATAAAAATTTAGCTCTTATTGTGTTCGAGTAAAGTTTTTATTACCATATTACCCTCCCCTGTTTCTTCCTCCCTTTGTTTGCCGCGCCACCTCACCATTGACCGCCCGTTGGGCGAGGAGGGGCGGCGGCAAGGTTCGGGGATCGCGAAGGGGAAGAAACAAGGGAGGGTATTTTGGTAATAAAAACTTAACTCATCGAACTCCATCCCCACTTAAGCTAATATTACGAAAAAAATTTTAAAAAAATAAAATAATTTCGTAATAAAAACTTTACTCAATCCTGACTCGAGTTAATATTATAAAATAAATTTAAAAAAATAAAATGATTTCGTAATAAAAACTTTACACGATCCCGACTCGAGTTAAAATAATTTATTATGGAATTTTTTTATTTTTTCAAAAATTTATTTTGTAATAAAAATTTATTCTGTAATAAATTTATTTTTTAATAAAAATTTGACTCGAGTTGGGACAGAATAATTTTTTTTTACTGAATTATTTTATTTTTTTGCATTTATTTTGTTATAAAAACTTGACTCGGCCCCGCACAGGATCGAGTCAAGTTTTTATTACAAAATTATTTTATATTTTTTAAATTTACTTCATAATATTGATTCGAGTCGAACTGAGTTAAGTTTTTACTGCGAAATTATTTTATTTTTTAAAAGTTATTTTGTAATAAATTTATTTTGTAATAAAAAACTTGACTTGAGTCGAGATCATATCAAGTTTTTTAAGAAATTATTTTACTTTTTTAAAATTTATTTTGTAATAAAAAATTGACTAGGGTTGAGAATGAGTTATATTTTTGTTACGGAATAATTTAGATTTTTTAAATTTATTTTTTAATTTTAACTTGACCCAGTCCTACGCGAGAGCGAGTCAAGTTTTTATTACAAAATTATTTTATATTTTTTTAAATTTACTTCATAATATTGATTCGAGTTGAACTGAGTCAAGTTTTTACTACGAAATTATTTTATTTTTTAAAAGTTATTTATTTTGTAATAAAAAACTTGACTTGAGTCGAGACCATATGAAGTTTTTTCAGAAATTATTTTACTTTTTTTAAAATTTATTTTTTAATTTAAACTTGACTCGGTCCTACGCGAGAGCGAGTCAAGTTTTTATTACAAAATTATTTTATATTTTTTAAAATTATTTCATAATATTAACTCGAGTAAGTAATGAAATAAGTTTTTATTACTAAATTATTTTATTTCTTTTTAAATTTATTTTGTAATAAAAATTTGACTCGAATTGTGATCGAGTAAAATTTTTATTACCATATTACACTCCCATGTTTCTTCCCCCCTTTGTTTGTCGTGCCACCTCACCGCCAACCGCCCTTGTTTTTCACAAAGCCGAACGCTCTGGCGGCGCTGTTGAGGGGGATCCTTTCTTTCTTCCATACAAGATTAGGCCCAATGTTGGTGAATCGTGGGGCCTTTGCAGGCCATGCCAAAATCAGAAGCCCATAATGATTACCTGGGCCCAAAATCAAGCCCTTATTTATTTATCTTTTGTTTTGTTTTGTTAAAGAATTGTGCTCTCAAATTTTCCTATAATAAGAAGACCAATTTCCTTGTTCAGCACGTGGAAACCTTTGCACGCTTTAGTTACCCTTTTGAGAGGCCTAGAGTTCGTTAATATTAGAATTCATTGGCTTAACCCTATTTTTTTATTTATCTAAATCTAAATGATCGGTCTCATTTGAAGAGTAAGAATATTATCGCCACATGTAAAAACGGCGATCCAATCGACTTGTTCCAACTTGTGATAAATTGATAATGCCCCTACTAGAATCAATCAATTAGGAGAATATATAGATTGCAATAATCCGAGGAGTTTTCTACATTTTACATCACATTCAAACGATTCTCTCAAAGCCCCAAACATATCTAAAAACATAAAAATACATAAAGACCAAAAATAACTTAATAATAAACACCCCGTCTTGGGATTGATCATTATTGAGATTGATTAATGGCATTCATAGACAATTTGTTCGTGATTAATTTACTTGTGCAAAATAAAAAATATTAGGGCATTGTTTCATTAACTTTTTTGTACTGGCAAACCAACACTTAGCTTTGGACGAAATTGCTAAATGAAAGCCAGTTTGACCATGTTGGTAGAAGGTACCATTGATTATTTTGTTTTTACTTAATCAGTTGATTTGAGATTGCAACATCCTATCACAATATTTGCCTTCAAGTCAAAGGAACAAGGGAATTAACTTCTAAAACATTAGTTGCAAGCGTGGTTTTTAATATAGTATTGGTTAATTATCATGCCTGATTTATATCCGTCTCGAATATATTAGGTTCGACAATCGAGTCAAACTATGTTCAACTAAAATTTAGAATTATGACATTAAAAATATATTTTATTGTTAATATTTAAATATTAAATATCATTTGAAATACTATAATTTTCAATAAAAAATTTTGTGAAAATTTAAAATTATAAAAATTGAATACCAATATTAAAATGGTCGCACAACATAATCGAACCGAATTTGAAGATAGTATATGGTATTCCTAATAACTCAAAGTGTTATAATGCTGTATATAAATTGGGGCTGTATCCCTGTTTTCTCCACGTGAGCTTCTTGACCTTCCACGTAAAAACTGCATTTTCCAAAATCTATTTTGACAACCTACTGTAGCTAAGTTTTTTACAATACCACAACTATCTCTTGTAATGCCCAAAATTTGTCAGACCAAGTTTTTTTAATTCTAAAATTTATAAAGCTAACTCTAAATTTATATCATTGTTAAAATTTTAATTTGGCAGGAAATTTATTTTTTATACTCTTATTTTTAGATAAAAACATAAAAAATATATAACTGTTAAAACTGGTGTAAAATGTGTTTTTTAAAGCTTTAACTTGTATGTTAGAATTAACAAAATTATCCGTTATTTTACTTAAGTTTAAACTTGATAGTTTATTGAATCATAAATGTATTTATTAAAACTAGTCAAACAATCATGCATACAAAACTATTTTTATAAAGTAAATGCATTTAAAGATTCAGTATTATTGGCCTAAGCCTTTCTTTAAAGTAGGGCCAATTAATTTTTATTCCTCTCAAAAATAAATTACAAGTACATCAGTACAGTTCATAAAGCATTGTTAAATAATAGAGAAACCAAGTTGTTTGACATATATCAATTTATAATAATCAATATTCATTTCATGAAATCTCTATATAAGTTTGAAAACTTCTCTCAAACTCATATTACAAATACAGATATCAACATTATTTTTTACAAAAGATTGAGCTTAAGATGTTTATCTTATCACGAACTAAGAGTTCAATTACTAGCATAAAATTATTGCAGCAACAATGCACTAATATTAAAAACACATGACTACCCTCAAAGAATTGCCAGTAGAAATGCACCAGGTGAACAACAGCTCGATATGTTTTTGGTTTTCTCACCCTCTTTTAGAACAATCTTAGTTGTGATTGATATGTTAATGATCTTTGTTGTGGAAAGGTTTCTCTTAAGGAATTATTGGGAGTGATTTCATTCAGGATTATTTTGAAATAGCTTTACTTAGGATTATTAAGAGTAGTTTGTTATTTATTTGAATTTGGGAGAAATTTGTTTCTCAAGAAAAATCATTTAGAGGGGAATAAGGGAAAAACAAAGAATGCAAACAATGGTGGTACAGGAACAGTAATTTTAAGCCAAGAGATGACTCAGGTGTTTTTATTGTGATAAAGCTCATCTCATTAAAAAGTATTGTCTTAAGTATAAGAGGGAGTAGCAAAAGTACAAGAAGAATAACAAGGAAAATGAGGGAAAAGGAGTCAATGTGGTTGAGTGTGATAGTGATTTGATAGTTATGTTTGTTCGTGCTGATGAGTGTTGTGATGCCACTCATGGATCGAATTGGGCGGTAGACTCAAGAACATCATTCTATGCAACTTCATATAGGGAACTCTTTATTACATTCAAGTCAAGAAGAATTGGATTAGTGAAGATGGGTAACTATAAGAAATGTAAGGTTGTTGACATTGGAGATGTGAGTGTGGTGACCAATATAGGTCATACATTTGTTTTGAGGATTGTGATGCATGTTTTAGAGTTAAGACTAAATTTGATGTCTTTGGAAAGTTGGATAACATAGGGTTTGCTTCATGCTTTGCTAATGGTTTGCGGAAGCGATTGAAAGGATCTCTTATTGTAGTAAGGGGGAAGAAGTGTTGTGGTTTTTATAGAACATTGTAACAAGGTTCTAAGATTGGTGGTGTTATCATTTATGGTGTTTCTACCAAGAGAGTGTGACATCAACGTACATCAACGTGTTGGGCATAGGAAGGTAGATGTTAGTGACAAAAATGAAGCTTTGTAGAGACTTTAGTGGAGGTGATAACTATGAAGGGAACAGTGTTAGTTTGGTGGAAGAGGAAAGTTACTCACCTAAGACCCAGATTCATAGTTTAGTAAAACTGTTTGAGAACAGGTTGACAATCAAGGAGGATGCTAAGATGGTGATTTTGAGGAAGTCAGCTCAAGGAGTTCCCCCCAGTGGGGTTGGCGAAATGAGCAAGAGGTCTCCAGTTAAGGAGAAAAGACAGTTATAGTTGGTGCTGTCTATTTCATCTAGAGGTTTTACATAAGTCATTCATCTCATTGTGATATTTGAGGAAGTCAACAGAGGGCATCTCCTTCATGGTTCGGAAGGAGATATTTGTTGGAGTGTCCCTCCAATGAAGAACAAGAAGATGGAGGAAGTCACGGAGAGGCAGAGCGCCATGGTGCTCACTAGTAGAGTGCCTGGACGCTCTACCCCCTATGTTCGCTTCCTCCTTGCTCGATTTTAGCAGCGGACGCTCGAGCGTTGGCTCCGTTGTATAGACGCGGGTCTTGTTCAGGTCTATTTTGGACGGATCTTGGAAGGTTTATTGAGGTTATTTAAGCCAAACTTTGTGGGTTTTCTTGGTTTGAGAGCCTATTTTGAAGAGTAGATTAATTTTTAGAGGGTACCAAGGGTTTTGGGCATAGAGAAGAGAAAGAAACCATTTTTTTAGGAGGCCATGTTTTGTGGATTGAGATCGATTGGATTGTGTTCTTCATCGAATCTTCAACCAAAGTGGATTCTTCATTAATATCAACACTGGCTTGATTTGTTTTCATTTTCTCAACCTTTTTAGATCAATCTTGGTTGTGATTGATATGTTATTGATCTTTGTTTATGGAGAAGTTTCTCTTAAGGAATTATTGTGTGTAATTCACTTGGAATTATTTTGGTTGCTCAAAATTATTGGGAGTAGTTTGTTTCTTATTTGAATTTGGGAGAAGTTTGTCATTCAAGAAAAACATTGGTTGAAAATTGATTATTTAATAGTGGTAGGTTTTGGTAGGCGGTTGCCTCGTGATTTTCCCATTCACATTGGAGTGTGTTTCTACATTAAATCTGTGTGTACGCTATTTATTTGCCTGTGATTTTAGATAATTTATTATTGTTCATTTTTTTGTCCAAACACAACAAAATCACATTAGGTGGGATTAGTGATTGAAATAAAATTCCAATATTTTTATGGTCTAAAATATCTATAGGAGGGACAACACACACACATATATAATATAGAGAGAGAGAGAGAGTTACAATTTCAAATTAATATGAATCTATTACTTATGGAGTGGAGTCGATTCCAAAATACTCACTCTCAATGTATCGCTTAAACATGGATACAACTCTATTGTCTGACTCTCTTATCTTTTTCATTATATTTTTTGAACAACCACCAAAAAAACAACACATGCATGTTTCATCTGAAAGATAGTCATAATTAATTACTATTAGAGCTTTGTAAAATAAGTTTCATGAGAATGAGAATGTTTATGAGGATCAGAAGAATTTAGGCATTCAGTTTAATTCCCATGCTTCTAATATTTTTTCCAAACTTGACAAAATTTTTCTCATCATCATTGCACTGTCCTCGCAATCTAACATTCAGTGTTAACTTGAGTTGACATTATAATAATATCAGCTGCAAGTTGATACTAATTTTTTCTCAAACTAGATTAGCTTTTAAATTGCAACAAGATATTTGTATGGTACTATTCACTTACTACGTTAAGAGTGCTTCAAAATTCTAGGCTAGCCGTGCATTTTCTTTAGTTGCATAAACAATCACAACTACTTGTAACTTGGACTTTTCTTCTTGGTGGCCTTTGTGTATATTATTTAATAAAAAATGGCAGGCATTTACCTACTTTGAGAATGACATGTTTGCATTTTAAGCAATATAATTTTGTCAAATTTCTTTGCATGTACCCATTAAATATACAATGAATATCCTCCTTTAAGGACTTTCTAATACATTGTGGTTTGTATGATGACACACTATAAAACCCTATAACAAGTTGGTGTCTTTGAATATGGTAAATTGACCAACTACATCATAAGTTGGTGCCATTAAAAACAAATTGGGGAAGATGGATGCATTTGAAAATAAGCTACAATAGGATCAATATCTAGCTCAAATGCTCTTCCGTCAAAGATGGGAGGACAGTCTTGTGCCTCATCTAAACCAGGAGCTGCTGGTAGTACAAGTGATTGGTAGTGCTCACCATGGCTGGCTTTCAACTCAAGTTCATATTCTAGGTCCATCAACCAACCTTTGTCCCCAATATCTTCACTTGATTGTCCTCTTTCTTTGGCACCAATTTGAGCTACATTCTCATTATCATGCTCCTCATTATTTGACAAGAACCCTGGAAGCATATTGCTCCACATTTCCAAGTTGGATAAAATATTTGGAAAATTGATTGTCTCATCTTGGTTGTCTTGATCTTTCTCTACAAAAAAACTGTTGGATGACCCACATGAATTGTGGGTGTAACTGGTGGAGGAAGAGGGGGAACAGATCAGTGATATTGGATTAGGTTCATCGGAATAATAAATATTGTTGGGCTCTTGGCATGTTGTTGCAAGCTGCTTGTTTGAACTTGTGTCACACTTGCTGTCAACCTCTATGATCTGTTTGGGACTCACTATTGAAAGAGGTGGCTCATCACCCAACATGTCCCAAAAGTCCATACTAGTCTCAACAGGATTTTCAATTGGATCATCCATTCTATCATACGTCTCCACCAGATCTGTACTTGCAACATTCCCTTCACTTGATTGGTCAAGCATAAGCATTGAACTAGTTATCTGTTTATCATCTGGGGCACTTTCTTTACATTCACTAAGGCTTGACAAAGCACATTCTGAGGAAGAATCTGCCATTAAATTCGCTTTACAAGTTTTATTTTTATAAATAGTAGGAGATATAGCTTCTTTCTTTGGCATTTTCTTCTTAAGGTGTGTGTTCCACACATTTTTTATCTCGTTGTCAGTTCTTCCTGGTAGTTGAGATGCAATTTTCGACCACCTGACCATTAAACACAAAGTTATACATGCACATAGGCTAGAAGATAAAAGGGGGAGAGAAGAAGAGATGTGAAGAGAATTAAAAACTTGAATTATGATTCAATCCTAAACTCTCTTATTCTTTTTCAACAACAAATACTATGATAAAATAAATGAGTACTACACATATATATAATAATTATATTATGAGAACATCTAGGTATGTGTTCTAATGCTTGAGTGCGAGCTCTTACTTGTTGCCAAGAACACCATGCAGCCTGATTATGCTATCCTCTTCTTCTTGAGTGAAGTTGCCCCGTTTTATGTCTGGCCGAAGGTAGTTAATCCACCTTAGACGGCAACTTTTTCCACACCTTAACAAACCTGCACATACTAGTAAAGTAAATAAAAAGAATATAGGACCTTTTGTTGAAGGAAGGAAATATGGGTCTCTTGTGTTGAACTTGAAGAATTTAATCAAGACTTATCCGCCCACATCATGAATTGGTGAAGTCAACGATGCCCACTATACATATGATTTCCTTATTTTTTCAATATATAGAAGTGCATATATGACCTCATTTGTCAACCGTTAAATTATAAGCTGAATATTATATTCATAAAGTTAGCAAATTTTTCTTTACTTGTATAGTGATTGTGCATGACTAAGTACGTTGTACTTAAAGATATTTAACATAGCAAGATATTAAATAGAGATTGTAATGAAAATATTGTGATTTTCTGAAAATTTTTGAAAAAACCGTAAAAATCTAGAAATCTGGTATCATGGCCTGGTGCTATCAAGGTGGCATAAGGTATTAATTGGCAGCGTCTCCAATGGCATGCCTGAGTGGCGGACCTAAAAATAATGAGGCTACATGCACCCCTCACCAAAAAACAAATCAACTTAATGCACTGTGGTTTTTAATTCTATTATTATTTATATATTATGCTAGTTTTGCTGTATATACATAGTATATACTAGATATGATCTTAATATAACCAAGAACATTTCTAATGACTCATGTTTCAATATATTATGCAACTATATGAAGAGTGTAAATGTGTTCCCTGATATATTGAAGAGCTACCACTTGTAGTTAAGAATTATCTAGCTGTTCAAATTTTCCTCATGAAATTTCAGCATTATGGTAGATGACAAATCTCTAATTTTGAAATTAAGTCAGATACATATCTCATATATCTGCCTAATTAGCTATTTTGGATATATCAGAAAAATAGGAGGAGAGGAAGAGTTGGGGAGAAGAACATGGTTCATATCAGAAAAGGGAGAGGAGGTCAAGAGCTAGAAGAAAGAGAACAGGAAGAGAGGAGGGACCTGCTTCCTTGGGGAGGGCTCTCCAGTTTTCATGTCCAAATTTCTGAATATAAGCTATCAACCTCATGTCTTCTGCTGGTGTCCATGGACCTTTCTTCAAGCCAACTTTCTGACAACATGGAGCTCTTCCCTTCCCCATAACTCTTTTGCTAGCTAGGCTCTTCTACCCTTGGGCAACCTACCAAGAATCTCTCAACTAAACCCCTTATATAGGAGCATCAATGCATGAGAGAGAGTGGTAGAGAGAGAGGGTAAATGGCATGTCTTTAATTGAAGGAAGGGGCCATTCCTCTTTCCCATCACAATTTAGATTTATTTTCTTACCAATCGCCAAAGAATTGTGAAAGAAATATAAGATAGTATTGTAACAAGTCACCATCCCTTCAATATTCTTAATCACTTGAGGTCAACAATTCATCAAATAGTGCTTATTCCTAAACATATAATATTTACATTAAGCACCCATTTTCCCACTTAGTATAAAATGCTCTTTGATTTACTAGTGTTTTACTATGCAAAAGTTTGATTTGGTGCAAGTAGCCGACAAATAGAACTTCCCAAATTAATTTGACACTATTTCTTAATAAATTAATTGAATAATTATTAATATGGAAAAATGTTGACTTTTAACTGTACCCTTGTTGATGTCATTTTTTTAATATACCTAAGCTGAACCAATTATTTGCAGCTTATAATTATACGACTCTATGCAGGGAACAGTGCACTGGTATTAATTGACTCGTATATACAAAACATAATATTCTTTGTATCATGAACAAATTAATGTATAGTGGTTTGTTTTCCTCTTAATATGGTTACATCGCAAAGCATCCAACGTAAAAGTTGGCCACTTTGCCCTTGCTTAAATTTTGTGTATTAATCAAATTTACACTAAAAAAATCGATTGGTTATAAAAACAAATATGAATTCAACTTACACGACCTAACTAGGATAAGCTCTAAACTATAATAATGACGATTCTTTAAAAAAATATAAGAAAAGGAAGTTAATAAAATGATCCTCCTTTAATTACCATTATTAAATTTTCAAACTAAATTGGAAAAAAATTGGTGGCATATGACTAATCAATTATTTTAATGTAATTTTGCAACTTCAATATCACTGTAGAATATTTTTTTCACATGATTATCAGCAGTGAAAAAATTAGTTAACAAACAAAAGTCATATCAATCCCTATTAACCTGCCATGGTCTCAAGGTTTGGTAAACCATCAGGAGAAAATAAACATTGTGTTATAAATATATCATCTCTTAAACGTTTTGCAACACTATCTTCATGCATCAACTAAGTGTTCATTTATACAAGTCATTGAACAAGGGCACCAAACACGGAATATCTTCCTAATTAACCTTATGGGTACCTAACTTTTGACTTGTTTTTTAGGTTAAGAAGCTCACTTGCCTTGAAAGACTTTTCAAAACAACATCCCAAGTATTTTACAAATTCTTGATTTGTCAAAATGTTAAGTTGCGCTCGTTTGATTGCTTTCGAAAAATTAATTATTATTTACTAATTTGAAGTTTCCATGATGATCAACTTCCATTGGTAAAAAAGTTTTCAAAAATTGAACTTTGATTTAAAGTAGGACACACGATTAGTGTAGCAAACAGGTCTCTTCGCTCGAGGTTTTACATGAACCAAACCTGACCTGATATTTAATACCTGATCCTAAATATTCTGTTCTTGAACTTAGACCAAAACCTGAACTAATAATAAATATAGTACGCATATTTATATAAGAATATACAAAAAATTAACATACATGTTATCTCCTCGTTTACCGAGAGTTTATTATTAAAATTAGAGGTTATCTCTAATATAGATTACATATGGCACAATATCTCGACTAATTAATATAATATTGACATATCAACTTGTTGATCTGGAACTCGGTTGCAACCTTAAAGAACCACAGGGCACAGTTTGTGGGTGTCTGGATTGATTTTCTTATATTTGCCTGGCACAACCTTTCATGCATATATCTATTTTATTATATGCATGGAATGAATTCAATAAAGTTGATGGTTCCAATGAGTAAGGAGTAGCGTGGAATCTCTTAATTAAAAATTAAGTAATGACATATATATATTCTGAAAATACGTAGCATACAAACACAATACAGTATTCATATTTGATAATCAAAGTAGTCTTCACAAGATTGCACGCATCCTTTTGCACATTTTAAACCTTATTATGACAGCTTGCTTTGCTGTCTTTTTAACTTGTTTCTGGTGCTCATCTACTCAACTTGATTCTGATCATGAATTCATGATCAGAATCAAGTTGAATAGATGAGCACAAGAATTCTGATCAATGCTCATTTTGTGAAAACTAAGAGGCCAATCAAGAGTGTTTGGAATTTAGCTTCATTAACCCTATATATAAGATGGAATTGGCCGCAATCTTGAGGTCAAATTGTATGTCTGACCTGAAGAAAAATTATCATGGGATCTTGTCTTTTTTTTTGTAGTTTTTTTGTGAAGGAATCTGTGGTAGGAGCTGCCAAGAAACCTTTCATTTTAAACTATTGATGTAGCTGGCTGATCTTTATATGTTGCCTCAAGTATAAGGATTATCTTCACATTTTAGATCCCTACAAGCTTGGGAAACCCCTAACTAGGATCCGTATTGCTCTAACCATATTTTTCCAAAGATGTAAAATAGTTATTATTAATAGTATCCATGGCCGTTTTCTGTATTTGATTTAAATTTTCCTACCATTCATGAAAATTTATATATTTCCCTTCCAAATTAAGGTCTATATGATTATGCAACATGTAGTGCTTAAGTTGCTTAAAAAGGAGTAAATTTATACATACGATCAACTATGAGATTATACACATTATATATAGAATTATCCTTCTCAAATTTTTTTTTGTGTAGTTAATTATGATTTGGTAGTTAATTATGATGAAACGAAAAAGAGTTTGAGGTTGTTATCAAATTGATTTTTTTAAGTGCGTTTGACATTACCCAATAATAATAAATGGTATAAATGCCGAGGTCATTAATGTTTTAATTTGACAAGCTTTGTTTGAATTTGATAGATTTTGAGAGAAAAGACAAGAAAAGTGTATTTTTTAAGGAATATTAAAGTGTTTGGATTGAAAGAAAGTGACTTGAGATAGAATATAGATTTTCATGAGGTGGGCTAAATAGAAAATCCCTTCACAAATAATTTTCCCACAAAACTTGTAAAAAATGTAAGGAAAGAAGACTGGCATAAATTTTTCTTTTCTTTTTCAATTTAAACGTGTAAAGAATGGTGATTTCTATTTCTTTTCCTTTAATTTATTTGTTAAATCCTTTTTTCTCTCTCTCTCTCTCTATAATTTATCAAAACAAACCGACCAAATTATTGGGGCTTGCCACACGCATTCATCAAGTTTGAATAATTAAAAAACTAGAAGTAGAGTCGATTCGAGAAGTTTGTGAAATCAAAATAATTTTAAAATTATGGTTAAAACCAAGTTATTTTAGTTGGAACTTGATTCAAACAAGACGATTATGCCATGATACTACACCTTAATATTATATTAGGGTAGTGACGAGCACATAAAACCAAGTCACAAAATTGAAGGTGTCGAAAGAAGACCTAATAAATTGGCCATGCTACCAAACTAGATTGAACTGTTTAAACATTACCAAACATCCATTGAAAATATCACGTATAGCAAAATTGCCAACAATTATATGCAGGATTTAAGTACAACTAGAACACAAATCATGGCCAGCTCATTATATATATATAAAGTACAACTATAGCTTAATTTTGTTTATAGAAAACTCTTTGATGTACTTATATTCCCAGTTGAAAATGTGAATTGAAGTTAAACTATGTACAACGAGTTTGCAGGACTACAACTCGCATCAAAGTGATACACATACAAAATCAAGAGTATGGTCTTATAATATGAGTTTGATTATTTCACTTAGCAATGGTATATTACATTTCCTTTAATGCATGTAGCTACTTATGTATGAGTGTATATCGTAATCTTCTTGACGTCATGCAGCACATTATTAGGTCCTATATACTATTGTTGCATGTATATAAAATAATTTAATACTATAATTTAACAAAACATTGATATGGATCTTTTCCAAGCAAATGGGAGAACATGAATGCTATTCAAATTGTGGGTAAATTCTTTTTTATGTGAATTCAATAACTAATACCTGAATGATTTACATATATCCATTGATCATCTTAGTCAAATTGATTCGAGTTAAACTAGGGCTACAAGCCGTCAGCTGGATTATTATTTTACAAACCGTTTTAAATTAAATTGAAATAAATGGTTAAATATTTTCTTACAATTTAGAAAAATTGGCAAAAAGAAGAAACAAATTTAACCACTTTGCTTTATTTTGAAGCAACAATAAATGAAACCTATGGCACCATTACCGTTTTACTGATTTACTATTTTATTTAAAGTGGTTATTAGTCTAAGGATATATATATATATATATGTTGACCTTTCTATATAAGAATTTACATTATTATTATGTTTAATTAGATTTGTATAGTGTTATACTCTTTTAAAAGTTGGCTTAATGTAATTATACAGTGTAAGTGACACCAAATTAGGATCCATTGTAGGTGTTTTATTTTACGGACTTACGTGCTCAGCGGCTCGTACAAAATATACCAATTGTTAGTTATTTATCGTCGGTCAAAACACTTAGAAAGCTATTAATAGTACAAGATTTGGTAATTAAATAGTAAATGACTCACTAACGTTAAATGGTAATAAAATTGATAAACAATAATAGTAAATGCCTTTTGACCGAGCCATAATTGCGTCGCTTGCCGTCATAATATAACTTTCATTGGTAATATACACAAATAATAATGAATATATATATCAAATCCATTTACAAGTACTGCATCAACCTACAATTGACAAATGTATGAAGATTATATAATTATATTTATATTTTATAGATGTTAGTTTTACTAAAATATTTTTTGGGTTTTCACTGTTGAAACGATATCCTCACGGTCACAAATAGTAGCCAGCTTTTATTTACTATCAAATTTAGTTATTTACATGCCAACAGTGAATTGAGTGAATCAACAACCCAGGAAACTCAGAATAAGAAATATATATAATAATCATTTAATATATAAAAACATTAAACATCACTTAAAACTGCATTATCTCACCAAGTTCCTGACTAATTAAGTGAGTGGTTGAATAAGAATGACTTAGACTTCAACATTGACATTTCTGATGAATTAGGAGAAACTCAATGCATATTCAAAACGGAAGTCTTGAAAGAACTTTTTCTTATTCATTACAATGATCCCCTAGTGAATTCTACCAAGAATTGAGTTAGTCAGAATGCAGTCATTACCAACCCAATTGCACCAAACAAATACAAACAGATCCATGACAAGGCCTTGATTTACATGAATGTTGTTGCTAATTCCACCACAGGAGCTCACCAACTTCAACAAGACAATAGAAAACTAAAGCTTGGATTTTACATGTAAACTTTCTTTAGTTCATTATGAATCAAATTTGAGCTTGAATACTTTTTTGTGCAAGCAGTTCTTGATTTAGGTGTGGATCATGGACTATTGGGACAAGACCTCTTTCATTTTCTATCATTTGAGTTGGTGAGTGTTTGGTAAGATTGACATGTCTTTTGTTAAGTTGGTAATTGACATCACACTTGTGCAAGGCTAACGTTTGGCAATATTATTTATGCATATATACTACTTGAAAATATGAATATAAATATTTAACACATTACCAATATGATTAATAACACAAATTGCATGTTTGAATACTATTTTTTGTTTAATATATATACTGACCCATGATTAATTAAGAATCATAAAGTCGTTTTTAAGCATAGTATTTGAAAGTCGGCAATCGGCACGCGTGCATTCATGTATCAATGCTTGATTAGATAATTAGTCTCTTGATTAAGTGATTGATTTGATGTTTGGATGATTTTTTTAGTTAAATGTCAGTCATTAAAGCTTCAAATGAAAGGTAATTTGAGAGATTAATTGGCTGGGAAACGCAAAGGTATAAAGATATAAGGTGCATAGCTCCTACCTAATCAACAGACAAGAACTGAAAATTGAAAGCTGCACCTCCTTATAATGCTGTGTTGTATCACTTAAAGATTTAATAAGAGGTGAATATTAGTTAATTAGTAACAATTGACATTAACAATCTAATTAAAACCACCAGCACTATGAAATCGTCTTAACGAAATATTCCAAAGGCTAAGCCCAAGTTCTACGTTTAGTCATGGGCTTATCAAATACATAGGCCCAGAAGTTTAGGCTAATAAAAAGTTTGGCCTCCTTGGCGGAAAATCAAGTGGAAATAAATCGTTATGCATATTTTTTCCCATCTATATAAATATAATCTGCATTTTGAGAAAATTAAGTTTGGACTCAAAGACAGAATTTTTTAGGCTGGGTTGATTGTGAAATATTTCAAATTAATCCCACACCTATTACATACTGGCAAAATTTGATCTGACGATAGAGATGTGCTTATTAATATTCTATTTGGATTAACTATTTTCAAGAGACAAGTTTAACCCATCAATTTGTACTTAGGCCCGGGTTGTCGGTAAGAGAACTATTCAGGTTTCCCTGAGGTTAATCTTAATACAAATACCAATGCCCATATTAGAATTCATATTAGTGCACTATGTGTCTTTGATTGAATCATGTTCACCAGTCAAATGATTGCGTTTAGAGTAATAATATGAGATGAAACAAAGAAAAGAAACATCCAAAACTTAATATAAAGACATATTCATTTCATTATTATTGAACTGCTAAGAGCTTATTACACATACAAGTGTGGCATCCTGACAACATTAGCAGTACAAGATCAGACCTTCCTAGACAACACCATCTCTAGCTAGAGGTGATGGGTAAGCCCACGCAGATGGGTAGCCAATTGAACTGGGAACGGTGAGGTAATTGGGAAGCTGGGAGGCCATGAACAACTGGTTAGCCTGCAGCTGGTTGAAGACCTGGTTAGCTTGAAGTTGGCTAAAGAGCTGGTTGGCCTCAAGCTGGTTGAAGACCTGGTTTGCTTGCTGCTGTTGGAAGAGCTGGTTGGTCTGCAGCTGGTTGAAAACCTGGTTGGCCTGCAGCTGGTTGAACAATGGTGCACTGCCCAAAACCTGAGAACCGTGGTAGTGTGGAGAAACATCTCCAACTAATTGGTTGTATAACGGGTTATAAGGAGAGGCCAAGGTGGGATATGGGCAGTAAGGGTATTGAGCAAGACCCAAGCGAGGCGGAATGTTTAGGGGAGAAGCACATGGTGAGGTGATTGGGAAAGGGAGAGGTACAGGTGAGGTGATTGGTGAGGGGAGAAGTGCACGAGGGCACCAACAGTAGCCTGGAACAAGAATTGCATGGGTGGAGGTGAAGGAGATGAAGAGAAGGGGGAGGAGAATGGAGAGAAGGGAGAAGCTGTTGGCCATGTCTGGAGTTTGAGAAGCTTGAACTGTAGTATTTGGCAAATGCTTATGGTTTGTGAAAAGAGAGGCTTTCACTTATATAGGAAAAGGAATGGAGTTGATGATGTTGGAGATGAGTCATGACCTGATGGAATGTGATGTGGAGATCAGAGGAAGCTATTATGCAAATCCTCAAGGCATGCATGGCTTCACCTTCTTCTCATTCTATGACAATTAAACATTAATTGGTGATCTTAATCTGATTTCATGGTGGAATTTAGGGTTGTTACCTTATGTACTTAACACTATGTCTGGACGTGCATTATATATATGCAAACCTGAATAAAAAGATAAACCATTAATGGATAGATGACATAAATTCCAATGAAATAGTTGATGTTAGAGATAGGACTACAATTTTTGTTTGTACCCCAAAATCAGATGGCTTAAACTAGTGGCTTTCCCTTTTGTTCCCAAAATGTTTGACAATTCAATTTTATGTTACAAGTTTATCAAATGTAGCCGAAACACTTACTTCAAATAACAAGATGATACAGACCCAATTCATGAAAATGTGTGTGCACCTGGACGCCATTGATCACCATGTTTACTTTTATGAATGCCCAAAAAAATTAATACTCATAAAATTATAGCCCAATAATTCACAATTTACATTAATAACATTCTAAATAAAAGCATTATGTAAATGTTAATTATCAGGCCACAAACTCACAACGATAAGAGTTAAAGAATTATAATCGGTATTGCGTCCGCACTCACCTTGCGGAAGCAGTTGTTATTTCATGTACTAATAAAATTCAGCTTATTTATTAATTATTATGTTTTGTATTTTTTTCTCAGTTTAATTTAATGCAAACTGGCGAATCAATTCTAGCATAATTCGGTAATTCTGTTGAATAAATGATAATACACAATGCAATATACTATCTCATCATACACTTTTTTGCTCAAGACATTAGCATCACAAGTTTCTCAACTTTAAGTACAAAAAACAATTGTACTTTCTAGTTATGGTGCTAATCAGTAGTTGAGGCAACAAACTTAAGTTCCACCATGAAATCAGATTAGGACCAATATTTAGCTGCCACAGGATAGAATAAGAAGAAGGTGAAGCCATGCATGCCTTGAAGATTTGCGCAATAGCTCCCTCTGATCTCCAAATCACATTCAAAATTTTGGATATAAGGTCATCTCCAACAAGATCAATTCCATTCCTTCTCCTATATAAGTGCAAGCCTCTCTTTTCACAAACCATAAGCATTTGCCAAATACTACAATTCAAGCTTCTCAAACTCCAGACATGGCCAACAGCTTCTCCCTTCTCTCCATTCTCCTCCCTTTTCTCTTCATCTCCTTCACCTCCACCAATGCAATTCTTGTTCCGGGCTACTGTGGGTGCCCTGGTGCACTTCCCCCCACCAATCACCTCACCATGTGCTGCTCTCCTAAACATTCCGCCTCGCTTGGGTCTTCCTCAATACCCTCACTACCCATATCCCACCTTGGCCGCTCCTTGTAACCCGTTATACAACCAATTAGTTGGAGGTGTTTCTCCACACTACCATGGTTCTCAGGTTTTGGGCACCGCACCATTGTTCAACCAGCTGCAGGCCAACCAGGTTTTCAACCAGCTGCAGGCCAACCAGCTCTTCCAACAGCAGCAAGCAAACCAGGTCTTCAACCAGCTTGAGGCCAACCAGCTCTTTAGCCAACTTCAAGCTAACCAGGTCTTCAACCAGCTGCAGGCTAACCAGTTGTTCATGGCCTCCCAGCTTCCCAATTACCTCACCATTCCCAGTGCAATTGGCTACCCATCTGTGTTTGGGTACCCCACAACTAGAATTGCTGTGTAGGGCTAGCTAGCTCTTTGGCAGCTAATACGAATATGAGTAGCTCTACCAGTCTTGCATGGGAGCTACAAATAAATGCATTACGCTGTTTTAGCTTGTGATCATGAATAATGATATAAATAAATATTGAGAGCTAGTTACAATTATCAAACGCTATAGAAAGCTCCATATATATATATTCCTTGTTTCACGGACAAGTAGTTGTGGCTCAAGAATTGAGACACAAAGGGCTGTAACATCGACTAAGAAACTAAAGGCGACATAATAATTACTACATGTCCTTCATGGTAATGAAAAGGGGGTGTTCGCTGTCAAGGTTACACGAAGAGAAGATTGTTAATGTAATTAATGTAATTGTGAAAGAAAGGAGGGGCTAATAGTTAAGAGTGAAATGGAGGGGTTACGATGAGGAATTTTTACATCATAAATGGTTCATATTTTTATCTCTGAAGTGATGCTTGAATCCTAAAGTGGTGTGAATGGAAGCTAAACATGAGTCACAACTTGTCTATAAACTGTGTTTGGGTTTGTTTATATGATAGTCCTATGATAACCCGTTTAAGAGAATGTAAGGAGAATTAGAGAATCTCTTGATTTCTAATTGGATAATATTTAGGAATTTGTGAGATTATATTTCTTCTTCTTCAAAGGGTTGGTGAAATACATCCTAGCTAAAAGTTGTATTCTAGTTTTTATGTAACTCTCGCACGTTATATATAGTTGTTTGTTAGAGGGTAATCTCTTAATTATGGTGGAAGCTTTGATTAGCTTTTGATAGAGTAGGTTTTCCGAACCTCGTTTAATTTGTGTGTGCACCACTGTGCGTGATTTGGATTTTTTACCCCTCTTCTGTTAACTATCGTAATTCTAACCATTGGTGCATTCTTCTTAACATTTTATAAGTAATAATTAAACTAAATTTCATATGTTTTCTTTTTCTTCTATGAAAATTGAGATCTTTGTCATGTTTACTATGGTTTGAGTTGGACTCGAATCCATCACTGTTTCTAGGTTGTGGTCAATTAAGCTCCAGAAAACCGAAAACACAGCCAGCTCCTCTCTTGAGCACTAGGGCTGCTAATTGAGCAAGCGAGCCGAGCTAAGCTTATGTTCGAATTTGGCTTGAATAGTTCGAAGTTGGTTTGAACTTAGCTCGAGATCGAACTAGTTTTTAACACATATACTTGAAATCGACTCGAATATTTTTTATGTTGTTCTAGCTTGAATATATTAAACTGTTTAATTTTGAGTGTGGATTGAACCCACAACCTCCAATTCTTTAATTTGAAGATCTCTCATCTAAGCTATCCCACTACTTTGTTATTTTATTGTATATAAATAAATATAACTAGTTATAATTAAACTTATTAGTGTGTGTGTGTGTCTATATATATATATATATATATATATATATATATATATATATATATATATAGACTATCTTAGCCAGGGGCAAATAATGTCTCTCTTTCAAATTTTAATCTAGTTCGTTCGATTACAAGAACGACTCATATTTAATGAAAAAACAAAAAATAAAAAATAAAACACCCCCACAACCACCATCATTTAGTACGTATTTAATAATAATATTTATTTATGATTTTAAATATATTTTGAGTAGGTAAGCGATATTATTTATATTATTATATTATTTTATTGAGTCGAGTTCGAGTCGAGCTACGATTTGATTTCTAGTCGAGTTCTAGTTATAACGGTGTCAAGTCGAGTCGAATATTGTCTTGCTCAAACTTGGCTCATAGGATTCGAGTTTAAGCTCGAGTATTTAAATATCAAGTTTTGAGTCAAGTCGAGCCGAGCCGAGCTGAATGTCAAATGCTCATGACCTGGCTCGTTTAATTAGCAGCCCTATTTAGCACTACAACGTGAAATATTGTCCGCTTCACCTTATCCTTGTCTAGGAGCTATTAAAATTGATTCAACACATCTACCTTCTATTGGAAAGGGATATAATAATTATACAATTTCATAGTTTAGTTGGCCTACACTTAGTTCGAAATCTATTAATTAGTTATTATAATATCCATAACTCGATACAACAAACTCGAGATCATAAACACATCTTCAATAATATGTTAGATCTGATCTTATAGATATTAAATGCGAGATTAACTAGAGTAAATATATTTATAGTTATCTTTGACATAAATGATTTATCGTAGATTTGTCATAAAATTAATTTTATAATAAGAGAACCTACTATTACTTAATTAAGTTTCTTAGCCAATTAACTGCATTCACCTATTAATTAGTTTTTGCAATCTCTAGATTTTATCAAATATTTCATAATTAACAATATATCCTAATCTTGTAATAAACATCATGTATCAGGCAATTTAGTCTATCCTAATTAAGCTTTTATTAAGTCATCCCCTTATCCTTATTTGGTGTGTTATGCTTTTGTTTTGCTTTTCATATTATTACCTTTGTATTTTATAGCTAATGTATGTGCTCTGTAATGAAATAATTAAAATTTAAAAGGCACGTTTTTACTTTAGTAATTTATTTTCTTTTCATATGGTTCAAAAAGATAGAACAATTGATCTGCTTTGACAATTGCAACTTAATATAGAGATAATATATTTTTTATCTTTGGATGAAAATTAATGATGCATGTTATAACTATCATTTTTGTTAAAATTTTTAAGCTATATTTTTTATTACATAATTTTAAAAGATTGCTTTATTTATAAAATTAATTATTAAGTATTGTTAAAATGCTTAGTGCATTTACTAGTATGTATATATGTGTGTGTATGTGTGTGTGTGTGTTATATATATGTGTGTGTGTGTGTGTGTTGTGTGTTGTATTGGTCCCATTATAATCTTTATAAGCTTTGTTATTACATTAAATAAAAAAAATATACAGAATTGATCAAAAAGATGCTAGTAATTACAAAAGAAGTGCATCTTAGGTCATTCTAATTGATGATATGATTCACTGACTATGGCGACAATATTACGATTTAATGAATCAAAAATAAATATTCTTTCTTATTATTAGAAATGTGACAAAAAAATTAATTTTCGAGGCAATTAGCAGAGTAAGGTACTTTCCTAAAAATTCAAAATTAAGCTTTTAAAATGCTTACATAAACTTGTATACATTTATATGGTGCTGATTATCTTGTTGGTAGAATTTATTTTTAGAAATTAATAACTTATTATTATATTCAATTTATATTCTTTCATCATTCGTTGTTGCATCTCCCTGCTCGTTAACTTACATTTTTACTATGCATATCACTTGTCTTCCTTTTTAGGAGGCCAAGTGTATTAGTCGATCTTGGGTGGTATTATCTTCCATTTAGCCAAGTTAAGATGTAGTAAAATAATTACAAATTAACATTTCAGTTCAGTTAAAGGTTAAATCTAGCATTGGATGTTATAGATGAATAATTAAATTCATAAATCAAATATATTAATTAGAGCCCAATCTGTTTATCATTGTTATTGCCTGCACAAAGAACAAACTTAAATTATATATAATTTTGCATTTAGGTGTAAAGGCCGAGTCAAAGCACATATGACCCATCCCAAGGTTGTTGTGGCGTGAAATATAAAGCAGCTTAGGCTGAAGTTATCATTTATATTACGTTTATATACTTAATCACACTAATTCGTTATTTATATTCAGTTTGAAGTGCATTAATGAAGAACTTGTAAGGTATGATTGGAGGAGTTAATATACATGCGTGAAAGTTATCAATAAGTGGAAATGAGGTAGAAATACTTATAAATATATCTGCATTTATAATGTTTAATTATAGGGAAGTTGCTATAAGTAATGCTGTAATAAATAAAATAATGTTAATCAAGACAACAATGCAAAACGTATGAACTATTTATTTTATTTTACAATCTAATATTGCTAGATTTATTTTATTGGAAGATATTTCCGTGATAATTCAATGAACTCTTCCAGTAATATTAGCTTTTCACTATAAATAAATATTAATTTGTAAAAATGACACTAAAATGCTCATTAGTTGTTTGTTGATGATGGAAAAATCTAGTGCTTTGGGTGTGGTTCACCTATATTAGGTTCAGTTATAGGTGTTAAACTATAAATTTTGTCAAAGGATTTTTTTGTAATAAAAAAACATGCAGCGGGTCGCACATCACCACATTAAGTCAGTTTCTTTGGGTGAGTTTGAATATCCTACTTGTTAGAAAGTGATGTAATTTGTGATTTATTAGACTTACATTTGATGTAATAATTATGAACTTGAGGGGTATTTATATACTAAACCTATCATTTCTATATCTCGTAACCAAGAGCTAATTTTTGTAGTAGGAAAGTGGGAAAAAAAGGGAAAAACTCTTTGATCATCCTATTTCTAATTGGTAAAATTTTATTTTTTATGAATCATTTTCGATCAATGTTTTTCCTGTCCATCTTCTCCCCAACACTCATGTGACCTTAACAAGTCACCATGTCACGACCTGGGTTGGTAAAGGGGACTTAAGAGAGAAGCCCAATGTTGGCTTGTTGAGAAATGAGAACCTAGTTAGTTAATATAGGAAGAGGTGCATGAATTAAATCACACGTGAGCATCAACTAGTCAATATAGAGAGAGGTGTGGGGAGGTACGAGAATCAAGAAACTTAGGTAAGGAAATTAACAAAACCTAGGCTATCTGGGGAGCTATGGAAGAGATGATTGAATAAAATTAAAGGTATTTTTATTAGATGACATTTTATTGCATAGTAGTGGATCAATGGTTGATCAGTTGAGTCTATTTATTATTAGGGTCATTTTATTATAATTTGCTATTATATATGTCTAAGGCAAGCCCTATTGCATGATTACTAATTATTTTAGATTAATTAGTCTCGCTCAAATTTAATTAATTAATTTATTTTTTGGTTCGAGTTAGTTATTCATTAATTTTATTTACTTTTTTATTTTTGCTATTATCTGTGCATGCTACTATTCATTAGTTTTATTTATCAGGTCGGGTTAGTTATTCACTAGAATTAATTACATGTTATGCTATTATTTGTGCATATTTTTGCACAAACAAACCTACTCTACCAAATATTAGCGGCACACATAGAGAGAGGGTGGTGATAGAGAGCGAACCTCTGTTACGACGAAACACCGCCCACGTATTCCAGCCTTGCCCGTGATTCGTACTATGGCAGTGGCGACGAAACAAAAACAGGTGGCAGTAGAGGCGAGGGTATGACTGAGTGGCAAAGGGAGGAGGACTTATAGTGGTGTTGGAAGGTGTTAAAAGGTGGCCGCGGTGGTGTAGGAATCGAAGTGGAGTTGGGCTGCGTTGTCGGTGGTGGCACCGGGAAGGTGTTTCTCCTCCAAGCTCCACAACCAATTCCTTGCCCTTGGAAGGCTTGGAACTCTGCTTTGCTGGTGCCATCTTGAGGGCGAACTTCCTGGAAGAGAGGGGATGAAGATCAACAGCAAGAAGGATGGAAGAAGGGCTGCAATTTCAGCAACCAAGGGAGAAGAACCAGGATGCCCTGGTTCCTTGGGTTCCAAGAAAGGTGGGAAGGGGTGGAGCAATCTCCAAGAGGGTGAATTTGATTTTCAAAACAAAGTTGTTACACAATTCTGTTACAGCCCACTTTTGTAGGCATCTTTCTTAGTGAAATTACCCAAACACCCCTACTCAATTACCCCTGCTAACAACCCTACTATCAATACTACCATTCTACTAATAATACTAACAATATTCATAACACCGTGAAGGGAGGAAGACAGAGGAGGGGAAGTGGACATTTCTAGTCGGCCAAGTTGTAGGTGATGGGGAGACTTTGTTGTCATCTGTTTAGAAGTCGAGGACATTTCTAGGTGGTGGTATCTTCGGCTGCAGCTCTACGTCAAATGAAGAAGAAGGGTAAATTTGAAACAAAATATAAATTCATTTAAAACCGCTCCCCTATCAGCGCCGAACAATTTTAGGGCACGGAAAAGATTAGGTTTCGTTGATATGATAGAGTAGTTTTGCTTTCTATTTCTATCTGTCATCACCCTCTTTACATAGATATAAACCTCAATCCTAAAAAAGATAAAGAAAATGCAAAAAAATTGCTTAAACCACTAATAACTTTACCAAAAAATCATGTCATTGGTTTGAACTATTGTGAAAGACAAGTCTATCTGTAATACATAACGCTTCACCTCTTCTGTCGAAAATGAAGACGTTATTATTTACAGTGTTTCCTAAATATCAAGCTTAAGTTAAAAAATGGATTGTAAGTTATATGTTAAAAAAACTTATTTAATATTTTTAATTGTATAGTTAGCACTGTAACAAGAACAAAATGTAATTAACATAAAACTTATTTAATTTTTCAACACACAATTACTATGGTAATTAGGTGCATAGTGCTCTTAAAATTTCAAAATATGTCATTATACATAAGTGGTTTATATAAATTAATTATTAATATTTAAACTATTAACTTAGCATCCACGTTATAAATTAACTATATAAAATATAGTATACCTGCAACTAGGTTTCCTTTTTATATATTGATAATCATATTCTTCATGAGGGTCATCGCGTATTACTATAAACTAAAAATGAAAATGAATTTAGGTAAATATTACAAATATACTTTTAAATTCATTAAATTTTTCAAAAAATAGAATTTATAGTACTTTAAAATATTAATTTAGCAAAACTGGACAAAAGTAACAAATTATAATAAGTTTTATTATTATCGAAAAGCCAATCATGAAATATGTTAATAAGCAATCATTTAATGTATCGTCAACAAGGAGTCGATTATAAAGTTTGATTTGAGAAGTCAAGAGGTAGAGCTCCTACAAGAGTTTTTAGAGTTTAAAGAAAGTTTTGAAATTATATTTTGTTGACATTGGCACAACTAGCGCTGCCCAAAACACCCAAAACATATTGTCGTGATACCACTAATAGCTCTGCAACTTGGGCATCTGCTTGCTCATTTAGTTTGTTCTTCAGTCCGCCATTGTTGGATTTGAGTAATCATCGACTCGACGAGCTTCATACATTCCAACTTACGTTGTTCCCAATCAGACACCATAAAACCTCAAAATCGACGGACTCTGAATCGAAAGCTATCGGCAAAACCTACAACTCCACTGCTATCAAACTAAGACCTACAACTCCACTGCTATCAAAATAAGAAATGGAGAAGAAGAGCAGATGGGGATACTTACGTAAGGGTGGCGCGACCTCACAAGGGAACCGATTCATTCCTCAGCGTCAATACTTCTGAACTACACGTAGGTTTTTATAACATTCATACCATGTCCCCGCTTGGCAAATCCATATACGTTCCAATTTAATTCATACCCATTTTTTATTTTAAAATCACAGTATCTTAACTGGTATTTACTTAAATATTAATGACAATATATTTTTAATATTTAATGAAATATTTTATTTATAATTTTAAAATTTGGTCAAACCTGATTAAATTAAATAAACCCTGTACCGACTGTAAATCTGATATAATAATTATTATAATATTTAAAACTATGCTTGTAACACGCTCACTCCCCTTATTTAATTCACAGGTATAAGCTATGATCATCTTCATATGCTACCAAGCCTAAAACAAATTTAACCTCCTCCAAGACCAAACCCAATAAAAAAATTAATAACCACCAAATCAAAAATTACCACAAAATTTTTAAAAAAAATTACAGCACTCTAATTCACCTCGTTCCCAAGTACACTACCAAGATTACAAGAACGAATATTGATTACATGTTGCATGTATAATAAATACAAATATAATTGAGAATTAGTAGAAGAGTGTGGGTCTTAGTCTATTGGGTTATGTGGTAGTGACCTTCGACGTGTATGAAGGTTATATTTCCTGGTTCAATAATGGGCCTGTTAAATTTGATCTCGTATTTATATATATTGCATGCAAGAGTGAATTTTATAGATTATCAATTAAATAGTATATGTGCATTGCATACCTACGCTAATTTCCAATTATAAATCGGCACACAGTATGATATACATATAATATGTGGTATACTTGACCCTTCGTTTATATAGCTTTTCTGATCAAGACCAACCCGGGCCGGACTATAATAGGAGAGAGATTATTTATAAAAATTTTCGTTGGCCAGCTTTTGAAGTTAGCTAGGCGCCAACATAAATGAAATATTTGATATATCAAGTACAATAATGGTAAGGAATTGTCAGTCAACCGAGAGAGGGTATATATATATATATATATATATATATATATATATATATATATTGTTCGAATTATATTTTGATTATTATCATCCTAGGTGTAATTAGTGAATGCATTAAGATTGAATGATCATGTTGGAGTGTATTAAATACTAGACATGAGTCATGAGTACCAATACATTATTTAATTGAAATGATATAGAGGGCAAGTACATATCTAGAGGGATTGTTTATACGTAAGAGAGATATGAGTACTTAGTGTTTAATCATCTCATAAACATGAAAGTCTAATAATAAAATATTGAGGATGACTAATTTATATAGGATGTCAATCAATAGACGGTTATAAGTTACATAACATGAGCATCATTGGTATTTGCATCGCATCGTGCTATCAGGCATTGCTTTCAAACTAACCTTGTTTGTAGGTTTTCAATAATAAAGATGCAAGGACTACATGAATACAACTTGAAGACTTAAAAACTTGAAGATTAACAAAGTAAGCTCAAAAGAATGCTTCACCAGTATTGGCACTAACACAACACACATCAACATAAGACGTGTCTGCATCAAAGGCGTGGGGATGAAACAACTTTGGTAGCTTTCTAATCACAATTATTGGAGTCCATTCATCATCAAGGAATTGCGTTTATAAAAACTCCAAGTGAAGAAAAGGCCAAACAACCAAAGCAAATCAAGTAGATTGAAGTTTAGGTTGAAGTGGTAAAGAAAAAATCATCCACCCGATCAGTTTTCTATTGATCGGTCGTTCGGTGACCAAACATGTGGATTCAGAAGAGCCCAGAAGAATGCAAGCAATCAGTCCATCGATCAGTCAATCGTTCAGTGACCGAATGCATTGATTCTAAAGGTCAACCAAGGCAGGGTTTGATCTGTCAGACAATCGGTTCAAAAATCAGTAGCCAAAGATGAAGACAAGAGTCAGTCAATCGTTCAATGACGGAATACATGTGCAAAAAGAGAGGAAGAATAAACACAATCGGTCCAATTATCGGTCGAACGATTCGTAACCGAACCAAGTTCAGGACGAACTTAAGCTATCGATCGGTTTGTGATCATTTGATCATTCAACTACCGTTCATTTGCATTTCACAAAAAATTAGTCATTTTCTAGCCATTAGAAAATGACAAGAGTTTGGAATGGAGTCCCAAAGGCTCTATTTAAATAAGAGACTTATGTAATCTATAAATAGAGCGTTTGGAGAAGGTTCTTGTAACTTCTTGAGCTACATTGGTATATTTGTAAAGAGTGTGTGTAAACTTCTATAGTTGGAAGAAGTGTGACGTAAAGCTTCTTGCTTGAGGAAAGAAGAAACTAGGAGAAGGTTGTAGTGCCCATAGGCATTGTGTCTCAAGGGTGTCTGAGACATAGTTGACTTAAGATACTTGACACTTGGGGGCTTGTAGAGGGAAGGCTTGCCGGAGACTCCACGGGGTTTTGAGTGGAAGCTTCCTCAACATTTTTGAGAGTGTTGGAGGACTCCTAAGATCATGTTTGTCAATGTACAAGGTGTGATACTTAGCACTCAGTGCCCGGAGGAGGAAGGCTTTAAAGGTGTTGGAGTGGAAGCTTCCTTGAGGGGAAGGCTCACCGGAGACTCCAAGGTGTTTGGAGTGGGAAATTCCTCGGCACTTATAGAATTCTGTGAAGGAGTCTTACACTTGTAATTTGTAAGTTGGTTGTCATTGTAGAACTATGAAAACCTACCTCGATCAACGAACTTGGTGGGTAGAAAAGATGATGTACCAGCTGCGAACCTCTTAAAAAATTATTTGCATCCTCTTTTCTTTTCTCCTTATTTTTTGTGCTTGCTTTTAATTTGATTACATTTATTTGCACACCGCTTAACTTCCTTGAGCTTGACTTCGATTGTAGTTGGAAGTTAAGTAAACACAAATTCTAAGCCACTTCGCTAACTGTATGGTTTGATTTACTCACCAACATAAGTAATAATTTGACAAAAAATTTGTTGTGTCTCACGTATGCCACTAATCAATTAGGTTCATTCTAACTGCCTTGTCCCTTTATTATTAATTTACTCACTTAAATATTTATTGCCTTCCTTACAAACTCGATCATCATTTAGGCTTAAACTTGATTATTTATTAAGTGAATATCCCTTCCTTGTACATATTTATTAAAATTGTTTCAATTATCTTGTCCATACTAACGATCAATATAAGGCCTTACGGATTGTGAGGATCTAATCAACTTAATTGAGTATTTACTATTAGCTCTTCCTGCATAGGTGCCCATCTATATATATATATATATATATATATATATATGTGTGTGTGTATATGCATGTTGCCCACGTCAAGTCGTAGAGTATACTTAAGGTTATTATAGGTTATATTGCAGTGGGTGAAAGTATAGCCCACAAAATATTCTTGTAATCTATAGAAAAATATCTCAAATGTACATGATATACCTATAACAATAAAATCCGCAGACCATATTGCCGTGGATATATGTACACTTGAGACATTTTCTTTCGGTTTTGAAAATTTTTTCGTGGACTTACTTCCGCCCAAGATAACTTTAGTTGATATTTTTTGTAGAGCCAGGTGGGAAGTAACGAGTTAGTAGATGAATATATTTAACGTTATAATTATTATACAATAGCAAATGAAATTCACCTTCGTTCATTCACGTTTCTTTTATCGCATGCACTTTACTAATTCGACTAAATTTGCCACGTATCCCTTATTACTGTTTTACTATTTTATCTTTTCTTAAGAAAGTTAATATATGCTTTAATTTTTTTTACAATTTTAACCTTTACTATGATGAAATCCCACATGTTAGTTATTAGTTTACAGTGGCGCTCTTTCTTATTAAAAAGTTATAATTCGCACCCAATATTTGGTACTGAAAAATTAAAAAAAATTAACAAAAATTGAATAGTACACTATGGATCTTTAAAAAGTACTTAAAACAAATACAAAAACCTTCATTGAGTAGATATAGACATTTAAAGCCTTTTCGTTTAAATAAAATTATATACTTAATTAGAATTATATATTTTTAAATCAAATACATCTATACTTTAAATTAGGTAAGAGGTCAAATGTCACTCAAAAATCGTGCTTTAGCGGAAAGTAGTAGTTAATTTCAACCAATTAAAATACAACATAATAAAAATAATAGATTAAATTATTATAATCTATCTCTTCATTTAATTAATTAGAGATAATGAGTCTACAATCTCCTTCAATTTTGTGTTTATCCATAAATCAGACTAGTCTATCTCCACCATGGCCTAATTCTTGCAAAGTAAGTATTTCGGCAAAATTATTTTTTAAATTCTGTTAAATTGGATCAACATGAAACATAAAATTTAACGATAGGTTTTGTCATATATAATCAAGGGAACAAAATATAGTGCTAGTAATTTAAGCCATCTGATTTTGGCGTACAAGCAAAAATTATTGTCTTATGATCCTATCTACAACAACAGCTATTCCATTGGAATGAGACCATCTAATTAATTACTTATCTCTATATTCAAGTTGGGATATCATGCACTTCAAATTCGGCACATATCTCCTATGTAGCACCAATTATATATACCTTGACTCATATCCAATAACTAAAATATGCACAAAGAAAAAATGTGTGTGTATATATGTGCATCTTTCTAACATTGCAATTTGATGAACTACCCAATGGCATATCTTTATATGCATGCATACATATAAAGCACTTCCAGATATATATAGTGTTCAATACAGGAGGTAACGACCATAAACTCCACCATGAAATCAGATTAAGATCACCAATTAATATGTAGTTGTCATAGAATGAGAAGAAGGTGAAGTTATGCATGCCTTGAGGATTTGCACAATAGCTTCCTCTGATCTCCACATCACATTCAAAATTGTGGACACTAGGTCATGACTCAATCTCCAACAACATCAACTCCATTCCTTTTCCTATATATGTGAAAGCCTCTCTTTTCACAAACCATAAGCATTTGCCAAATACTACAATTCAAAGCTTCTCAAACTCCAGACATGGCCAACAGCTTCTCCCTTCTCTCCATTCTCCTCCTTCTTCTCTTCATCTCCTTCACCTCCACCCATGCAATTCTTGTTCCAGGCTACTGTGGGTGCCTTCCTCGTGCACTTCTCCCCTCACCAATCACCTCACCTGCACTTCTCCCTTTCCCAATCAACTCACCATGTGCTGCTCCCCTAAACATTCCGCCTCGCTTGGGTCTTGCTCAATACCTTACTACCCATATCCCACCTTGGCCTCTCCTTATAACCCGTTATACAACCAATTAGTTGGAGGTGTTTCTCCACACTACCACGGTTCATAGGTTTTGGGCACTGCACCATTGTTCAACCAGCTGCAGGCCAACCAGGTTTTCAACCAGCTGCAGGCCAACCAGCTCTTCCAACAGCAGCAAGCAAACCAGGTCTTCAACCAGCATGAGGCCAACCAGCTCTTTAGCCAACTTCAAGCTAACCAGGTCTTCAACCAGCAGCAGGCTAACCGGTTGTTTCTGGCTCCCAGCTTCCCAATTACCTCACCATCTGCGTCCGCTTACCCATCACCCCTAGCTATGGGTGGTGTTGTTTAGGAAGGTCTGATCTTGTACTGCTAATGTTGCCAGGATGCCACACTTGTATGTGTAATAAGCTCTTAGCAGTTCAATAATAATGAGATGAATAAACCTTCATATTAAGTTTTGTATGTAGCTTTTCTTTGTTTCCTGTCATCAATTAAGCTAAAGAGGTCACAATCACTACAAAAAATATATATATTTCACTAGTGGAACTCACCCTTTTCTTTTACCGAAATTTACTGCACTTAAATATTTATTGCCTTCCTTACAAACTCGACCACCACTTAAGCTTAAACTTGATTATTTGTTAAGTGAATATCCTTTCCTTTTGCATATTTAGTAAAATTATTTCTGTTATCTTGTCCATATTTACTATCATTATAAGGCCTTAAGGAATATGGGATCTAATCAATTTAATTGAGTATTTATTATTAGCTCTTCCCGCATGGGTGCCCTTATATATATATATATATATATATATATATATATATAGAAAAAGATAGTTTGGGGGTGACTGTAGGAAAACTTTCCTACAGTCACCCTAATCTGGACCGTCGAATGTAATCTGACTACATCTGACGATTCTGATCTATTTTCTTAAAAAACCCTCATCTTACAATCCTCCCCCCGCCGCGGCCGAGTGTCGCAATTCACCGCCACCGTGCCCCCGCCCTCGTCGCCGTGCACCCGCCCAGGTCTCTGCCCCCATGGGACCCTACCCGCGGTGCCGCGCCCCTCGACCTTGGCCACATCACTGTGCCCCCTCCCATGTAAAACCCGTGATTCAAGTCAGGTTTTTGAGTTGAGTATATTTCAGAACACGTGTACTAAGCTGACACCAGTCGCGTGTATGAGCCATGAGGGTTATGCGTACCCAAATATATGATGATAACGTCATGAACATAGCAGAAAAGAATGAGTTATTAGAATATATGAGAGTATGCCAGTTATTTTTTTATTTTTATATATATGTGGATCGTAGAATTAGTTTTAGGCCGTTTACCACGTTAGGACGCGTTACGAGGCAGTTTGGGTGGGTTGTTAGTTATAGAGCATGTCATTATGATGTTGCTGGTATTTGTTTTATTTTATGAGATTTTCCCCTATTTTAAAGATTTTTTTAGGATTTTCTACGACTTAGTTATTATTCTTTACTCGAGCTGGAGACGAGTCAAGTCTTATTTATGAGTTTGCCACTGAGCCCATTTCTTTTCTCCCCCAACAGCCTTCTTCCCCAAACCCTGATTGCCACCCCTTTTGCTTGTCATCGCCGCCATAGCCGTCTGACACCGCCATGCCGTTGTCGTGCTGCCCTGACCAGCCCCGGCCACCGTCTGCCTCGCAGCGACTACTGGAATTGCTGCGCCTAGCAATGTGCTCGTCTAGTTGATTCCGCCACCGGTGACCATTGCCGCCATGATCGGGTGGTCGCCTCGACGTCTTCGACCAACCCATGACCTTTCCCAACCGGAGCGGAGGCCAGCGCCGCCCATCCCAGCTGGATCTCCACACCAGCATTGCTAGCCCTATTTTTGCCCTTTTCTGGCAAGCCGCCGCCTCCGCCGACCACATCGATATCGTAGACGTGTCAGGCTCGCCGAGCCGGTGCCAATGGTACCCAATATGACCACTATCCTGCCAGTAGATGCCGCCGGTGACTGCTGCCGGAAAACTGCCGAAAAGCTGCTAGAAAACCAGCCGAAAAGCCACAGCCCAGAAAACCAGATTTGCTAGGAATTTGGTGGATCTTCCGCAGAGCTCATCCAGTCGAACCTGATCGACTTTGGACGCCGTCAAGCATCGAATTCGAGCTCTGAGACGCGCGACAAAACCCTAACCGTCGCGGATCGCCGACGACGAGAGGTATAATTACCTCTGATTTGATTATTTAAAATTGATGATTGTTAGCATAGCATGCTAGGATTGATTAGTTGATGTGATTAATGCCTAATTACGGATGAAGTAATGATTGTATGATTTGAGTAATTGTGAATGAATAGTAAGTGATCTAATGAGGTAGATTGAGTCGGAGCATGATAAGTGACCACGATGTAACTTAGAAAAACACAATAAAATTGGTATGAATAGGATGAGTTAGGATTATTCACTTTTATGATTATTTGATTGTTTATTGTGATGGATGATGATTGTGTTGTGTGTGATGTTCATTGAGTTTGATGCATCATTTAGTTAGCGGGCGTTAGTATTTAGTTTTGATGTGTAGGTACGGAGTAGGAGCTCGCCGCCTAGGCGCGATGACACGCTTGGAGCTTCTACTAGGTCCGTTTAGGACTCGTCTCTGTTTTACACTCTACTTCTATTGTATGTTTGTTTTATTGCTTGCAGGACGGGTTAAGTGGCGTTTTATCGGATCCCACTTAACTCAGGCCATTTAGCCGAACAGTTTTCCAGATTAATAAACCCTCGAGGATGATTTCGAAAACAAGATCCACCACAAGTTGCCTTTGGGCCTATTATATGAATCCCTTCCCAGGCCTATATATATAATTTTATCGAGTTTTCAATGAGACGAGAGATGGAAAAACCGATTACACGTACCATGAGCGAATGCCGTGACAGTCAAAGCGGGCTCTGGATTAGTGAGCGGACTGTTCCATTCCTGAGGGATCCTGACAACTCCGTATTTGAGTTCCTCACACCCGGAGAATGTGGAGGTTTACGGGTACTGTTTAGTACAGCACATGTCCGAACTTGTGGTTCAAAGGGTACTAAAGGCGACTGCCTGAAGTACTCAGCCTTCATGCTCAAGGCCAGGAGAAATATGAAGGTAAGGAGAGGGCTTAGAATTCGAGACCAGAAAATGAAGTAAGAAAATGCCAAGAGAGGCATCAGCAGCAACAGATCAGTCAGTTTGGGATGCTACCAGGTCTGCAGCCCAGTGGCTCCTCAGTAGGTGCCCTTCAGAGGTCTTGATGAAGTATATGATGTTTTCTTTCATATGAGAGTTTGCTCTCATAGCCAATTTGATATTAGTTATTTTCTAAACCAGTAACACTTGTTACTGATGTGTTTTTATACTATATGTAGGTAATAATCATGAGTTGGATGTGCCAGCCTGGACGGAGGAGCACTGATGTTGCTTGCACACATGTCAGTTGATAGAGTGGTTAATATTTTGTTATGATGTTATTATATTGATGTGATGTGATTAAATGCTAAAATATGAGGACATGATGAGATGAAATACTAAGACATGATGATAGGAAAAGGAAATGTGAATAGATTGCTCAACAGAAGTGTGGTGGGTTGAAACCCAAGTTCTAGAATGAGTATACAACATATTAGATTATGTGTGATTGAAATTGTGGATATATGCATATATATTTGTATATATTATTTTGATAAGGTGGACCCTAATTACACTTTTAGGGGAGACTCTATCTGTTATATTTTGGAATTTTTATTGATCGTCGCCGCCCTTAGACCCCACCCGAGTCTCCGTCCCCCTACAACCCTGCACACGCAGCCCGGGGAGGGGTCACAGAGGGCTGGAGACCCGAGCGAGGTCGTAGGGGCTGGAGACCCGGGTGGGGTCACAAGGGGGCACGGTGGCGCGGGCAGGGGTCGCGAGGTGGGCAGAGACCCAAGCGGGGTCGGAGGGGCCGCGACGGCGCAGCCGGGCAAGGGGTGGAGACTCAGGCGGGGTCGTGTAAGAGGGTGGCGGCGCAGGAAGATAACTTTAGTTGATATTTTTTGTAGAGCCCGGATGGGAAGTAACAAGTTATTAAATGAATATATCTAATGTCATAATTATTCTACCATAGCAAATGAAATTTACCTTGGTTCGTTCACGTGTCTTTTATCGCATGCACTTTACTAAATCGTCTATATTTACCACGTATCCCTTATTACTGTTTTACTATTTTATCTTTTCTTAAGAAAGTTCATATATGCTTTAATTTTTTACAATTTTAACCTTTATTATAATGAAATCCCACATGCTTGTTGTTAGTTTACACTTGTGCCCTTTCGTATTAAAAAGTTATAATTCGTACCCAATATTTGGTACTGAACAATTAAAAAAGTTTATAACTAAAATTGGATAATACACTATGGATCCTTAAAAAAGTACTTATAACAAGTAAAAACCTTCATTGATTAGATATAGATATTTAAAGCCTTTTCGTTTAAATAAAATTATATACTTAATTAGAATTATACATTTTTAAATCAAATACATCTATACTTTCAATTAGGTAAGAGTCCAAACGTCCTCAAAAATCGTGCTACATCAGAAAGTAGTAGTTAATTTCAACCAAGTAAAATACAACAGAATAAAAATAATAGATTAAATTATTATAATCTATCTCTTCATTTAATTAATTAGAGATAATGAATCTACCATCTCCTTCAATTTTGTGTTTATCCATAAATCAGACTAGTCTATCTCCAACATGGCCTAATTCTTGCAAAGTGAGTATTTCGGCAAAATTATTTTTTAAATTCTGTTAAATTGGATCAACATGAAACATAAAATTCAATTATAGGTTTTGTCATATAATCAAGGGAACAAAAGATAATGCTAGTATTTTAAGCCATTTGATGTTGGAGTACAAACAAAAATTATTGTACTTATGATCCTATCTATAGCAACAGCTATTCCATTGGAATGAAGCCATCTAATTAAGTGCTATTCAAGTTGGGATATCATGCACCTCAAATTCGTCACATATATCCTATGTAGCACCAAGTATATATGCCTTACATGTATATGTTCCCAGACTTTTATCCAATAACTAAAATATACAGAAAGAAAAAATGTGTGTGTGTATATATATATGCATCTTCTTCTAACATTGCAATTTGATGATCTACCCAATGGCTTATCTTTATATGCATGCATACATATAAAGCACTTCCGGATATATATAGGAGGCAACAACCATAAACTCCACCGTGAAATCAGATTAAGATCACCAATTAATATGTAGTTGTCATTGAATGAGAAGAAGGTGAAGGCCATGCATGCCTTGTGGATTTGCATAATAGCTTCCTCTGATATCCACATCACATTTTAAATTGTGAACATTAGGTCATGACTCATCTCCAACAACATCAACTCCATTCCTTTTCCTATATAAGTGAAAGCCTCTGTTTCACAAACCATAAGCATTTGCCAAATACTACAATTCAAGCTTCTGAAACTCCAGACATGGCCAACAGCTTCTCCCTTCTCTCCATTCTCCTCCCCCTTCTGTTCATCTCCTTCACCTCCACCCATGCAATTCTTGTTCCAGGTCACTGTGGGAGCCCGGGTGCACTTCTCCCCTCACCAATCATCACACCTCCACTTCCCCCTTTTTCAATCACCTCACCATGTGCTGCTCCCCTAAACATTCTCCCTCACTTGGGCCTTCCTCAATACCCTTACTGCCCATATCCCACCTTGGCCACTCCTTATAACCCGTTATACAACCAATTAGTTGGAGGTGTTTCTCCACGCTACCATGGTTCTCAGGTTTTGGGCACTGCACCATTCTTCAATCAGCTGCAGGCCAACCACGTTTTCAACCAGCTGCAGACCAACCAGCTCTTCCAACAGCAGCAAGCAAACCAGGTCTTCAACCAGCTTGAGGCCAACCAGCTCTTTAGCCAACTTCAAGCTAACCAGGTCTTCAACCAGCAGCAGGCTAACCAGTTGTTCCAGGCCTCCCAGCTTCCCAATTACCTCACCATTCCCAGTGCAATTGGCTACCCATCTGCGTCCGCTTACCCATCACCCCTATCTATAGGTGGTGTTGTTTAGGAAGGTCTGATCTTGTACTGCTAATGTTGCCAGGATGCCACACTTGTATGTGTAATAAGCTCTTAGCAGTTCAATAATAATGAGATGAATAAACCTCTATATTAAGTTTTGGATGTAGCTTTTCTTTGTTTGCCTGTCATCAATTAAGCTAAAGAGGTCACAATCACTACAAAAAAAATATTTTTCATTAGTGGAACTCACCCCTTTCTGTTACCAAAATTTACTGCACTTAAATAGTAATTGCCTTCCTTAGAAACTCGATCATCGCTTAAGCTTAAACTTGATTATTTATTGAGTGAATATCCTTTCCTTGTACAGATTTATTAAAATTATTTTTGTTATCTTGTCCATACTTACAATCATTATAAGGCCTTATAGATTGTAAAAATCTAATCAATTTAATTAAGTATTTATTATTAGCTCTGGCATAGGTGCCCTTTATATATATATATAGGACAAGTTTGTATGCTGCCATCTTGGCTGTGCTTCAATTTTTATCTATCAGTTGAAAAGCCATCCAACGGCCATTGGCAAGCACTCTTCAAAAGTCTACAAACCCTGACTATGGACGTCCCTGACGACTCATCGCCGCTACCATCGCTGCCGGCGATGGCGACCCCGACCCCTCGGCCCCCCTCTCTACCTCCACTCCCTCTCCTCTCGTCATCAAGTCCCGCGCCCATTCCTGCATCCTCTCCCACCTCCCCGCCTTCTCCTCCATGTTCTCGGCCGGTGCCCGCTCCGTCTCCGCCGCCGATGCCATCGCCACCGACGTCGACGCCCTCCTCAGCCTCCTTTCCCCTGGCAGCGACGGCGAGATTCGTGCGATCGTAGACAAGATCTGGGCCAAGAGTCGGGAGCACTCTGAGAAGAAGGAGGTGCTCCAGTGCGTGCAGGCGGTGAATGTTTTACATTTTACTTGCTTTTTATTTGTCACCTTGTTAGGAATAAATGTATGTGAACGTTTGATTTTGCCTTTGTTCAGAGAACCATTGTATTGTGAAAATTTTGACAACCAGTCCACTCTTACTAATGCTGGCCCTGCTGTTCCTAGTCCAATCACCAAATAATTGTTGAAACACAAACAGTATAAGAGACTTATTAGGGAAGAATTTTAATTGTGGCGCACAACATGGTCTTATTTTGTGGCTACTTTCGTTGTCAGACTTCAAATCTTTTATTAACCGTAATTGTTTATAAATCTCATTAGCTTTTATGCTCTGCAGATTGAAGAAAAAGAAGACCTATAGTAAAAGCATAACTTTATGAAGCAAGTCTTGGGAGTTGCACGCCTATTAGCAGATGTATGTTGCTTGTTGTGTACTTTTGTTTGTCAATTTTACTTGTGACTAGAAATCCCGTCTTCACTAATGCTTTTCCTTTTTGATTAATCTGGAGAAAGTTTCAAAAAGAAAGGCTTATAACACTTCCTTTCCTCTTATGTAGATTGTGGAACCAATGTTGAAGGCTGCTGAGTATCCTTCCTTGTTAGATCAAATGTAGCTGAACTATGATATATTATTTGAAATTGACAGTTTAGAATTATTACTTGTTGTGAGTTCACTTGTAAATTAAAGCTTTAACCTTCAAAGCAGCAAACAATGCAAATGGAAGCTACAGAACTTGAATACGGCACTCTTGCTGGTTTAAATGAAGGCCATGATTCTTTTACCTCCTATTGAAATTATCATATTAGATGATAGATAGTTATATGTTTAGCATTGTTTTTTGCGTACATGTAGCTGTTAGTAATTTTCTTTCAATATTTATGCAGGAAGATTCTGCCATTCTAAGGCATTATTTTTTAAAGATGGTTCAATTCATTCGTATTTATGGAACTTTATTTTACTATCGTTGTTAGCAGATGTTTATTACACGTCAGATGAGACATTGTACTTACAGTTATAAAATTTAGATGCCATTGAGTCAGAGTGAGAGGAAAACATGAACGAAGGCTAGTGTTTCAGGCTTCAACAGCACTCAAAGCAGGTAGTGTTGGACCTTGGCTGATAATGAATAATCATATATCATGACAATAAAATCATTCTTAATCATATTCCAGGTAGAATCTTACAAATTGTCTAAACGAGGCAATCTATTTCGGAGTGATAATTAACTGTTATAATCAATGTACTCTTGAGTGTTGTGTGATATTTGAACTGATGGTTGCAAATGTGAAAGTTAAGTTTTTGATGATAGTGATACTGATTAGCGGAAAGTGCAGGTTGATATTTGCATTGATGCTTGAACAAGCGTGCTCGATAATTTAATTCCATGTTTTGGCTTTGGAGATGGTAATAATTCTTTCTTTTGGAGGATTGATGTTTGGTTTTGAACATGGCAGTGGTCTTATGGAGATCTTTTTTTCTAGTACATGTATTGGCAGCGCTTACACGTGACAAAGATGTATTCACTTTCTAAATTTTTATTTCTACTCTATGTTTGTGGCAGGGCCTACATCATGTTAATAGAGTTTTTTCTGCAAAGAGTTGTTGCTCTTGATTTCTTGGTTGTGGTTGCTCCTGCCCAGGATGCAAACAGCGGAGCATCACTTCAGACTTGCTTGAGCTCTGTTCTTGAGCAATTGACGTACTTTCCCATGGCTAGTGTTACAGCCCTTATTCATTGATGTTACTGGGAACAAGGGTTTGGGTGTTGTTCCTAGGTTTCCTGCATCCATGAGGGGGTGGCAGTGGCTATCCGAGTGGTGGAAACAATATACCGAGGCTAACCCGTGTTATAGTTGCAGGTAACGAACTAAGGTGCACGAGGCTGCTGGGTGACCGAGCATTGCAGCATAGCATGGCGTCGGGTTACGGCAGTGGATTGCGGCACATGGGTCGGTATATGTGGTACCGAGCGTGTGGTGGGGTTTGAGTCAGGGAAACCTCAAGGATGCTGGTTCATGAGTTGGTGCGCTAGCCGAGTTGCTGATCGAGCATCAGGGCTAGGCATATGTGTGATCAGTGTATGGGTCGAAACATCGGGGTTGAGGTGCAACCTGTGTACCAAGCATGATCGATCAGACTACCGAGCAGGTGAGCGGTACCAAGTGTTCGCGAGCGTGAGCGAAGCATGCTATCCGAGCAGGTGCACCAAGCAGCGCGGTCATGCCAAGTTGGGTGCCGAATGACATTGCGGTACCAGACCAAGTATCGGTACTGGGGGCAGCACGGGTGAGCGTGTAGTGGCATGGTGCTGGTGCGTGGGCAAGTGGCGAGCGTGATGTGAGGTTGCTGAGGAGTGGGCACTGTGCAGGATCAATGGTGTGCCGATCCAAACAGCGGCATGCTGGTGCGTGGTGCGGTGCAGGTGATCCAGCGGTAGTGATGTCCAGCGATGGATGAATGCTGATGTTTGCCGTGGTATGGATGTCGGGGAATGCAGTGGTAGACCATTGCTGGTATTGTGGCTGGTAATTGCTGGACGAGGCATTGAGGTTGAACCAGTGGCGAGGCGATGGCTGAGGTCGAACCATGGGGTAGACCTGAGTCTAGGAATATGTGGCACATGGGTCGGTATATGTGGTACCGAGCGTGTTGTTGGGTTCGAGTCAGGAAACCTCAAGATGATGCTGGTTCGTGAGTTGGTGCGCTAGCCGGGTGCTGATCGAGCATCAGGGCTAGGCGTACGAGTGATCGGTGTATGGGTCGGAACATCGGGGTTGAGGTGCAACCTGTGTACCGAGCATGATCGGTCAGGCTACCGAGCAGATGAGCGGTACTGAGTGTGCGCGAGCGTGAGCGAGTGCAGCGTGCCGAGCAGCAGCCAGGCATGCCGAGCAGCACACCAAGTAGCGCGGTCGTGCCGAGCAGTTTGCCGAGTTGGGTGCCGAGCGACATTGCGGTACCGGACCAAGTATCGGTACTGGGGGCGGCACGGGCGAGCGTGTAGTGGCATGGCGCTGGTGCGTGGGTGAGTGGCGAGCGCGATGTGAGGTTGCTGAGGCGTGGGCGCTGTGCGGGATCGATGGTGTGCCAATCCAAACAGCGGCATGCTGGTGCGTGGTGCGGTGCAGGTGCTTCAGCGGTAGCGATGTCCAGCGATGGATGAATGCCGATGTTTGCAGCGGTAGACCATTGCCGGTATCGTGGCCGGTAATTGCTGGACGAGGCATTGAGGTTGAACCAGTGGCAAGGCGATGGCTGAGGTCGAACCATGGGCTAGACTTGAGTCCAGCGGTGCAGCCAACGATCTGTTGGGAGTTTGTTACAGAATTGGATCATATCTGGGAGAAGATTATGATCGGGATGTTGCAACTAACTTCTGGAGATAAACTAGAAGGCCGTGTGATGAACCTGGACGTGGATTAGGGCTGGGTTGCTGATGACGCGGTGAATCTTTGCAGTATCTTTTGGAGATAAGGATGCTGACTAAGGTCGGAGTTATCTTGAAGCAGGAGAGACGTGGTGTATAAATACACGGCGTGAAGGCTAGAAGAAGAGGATTGGAGTTATCCAGAAAGGAGAAAACGAGGAGAGAATTCCTGAGGTTGTGTAACGTGAAGTCTTGAGTGCAGAGACATCCGGGAGAGAAGGAAACTTGTGAAGGTGCTGCAGCCGGTGCTGGTGAAGAGTGCTGGACTTTCATTGGAGTTTGCCGGAATCCAGGTACACGTTGTGGGTTGCTGGTGTGTAGCAATCAGGGAGGGTTACTTGGATTATAGTAATCCCGTGAGTTCCATTGTATTTGCGGTGCATTGGGGTGAGGCTGTGGGGGCTGTCCACAAGCCGAGCAAGTACTTGAAGGAGAGAGTAGAGTGCTTGTAATCCTTATGTGTGATAATATAAGGTTGGGAAGTGTTTTTCCCATAATCTGTTTGTTTGCTTGTTGGCTGACGTTTTAGGCAAGGAACTTCTGTATTTAGGTCGCGGTCTAAGTTTACAAGGCAGTCAGTTGTGGTAAATGGTTGCTGAGATGAGCAAGGGCAGACGGCATGACTCCAATACACGTATCTGTATTTGGGGCGATCGGGCAGTTGCTGCGTGTGCCGCTGTTTGGTTCTCGGAACAGCTTATCGACAGGGCATGCAGGTAACCAAGAGTGCTGTATCTAGTGCTTGGGTGTGATAGAGCGCGGGTGATCGAGCAAAGGCCTGATTGGAGAAGCGATATCAGGGACGAAGATTTGCTGGGATTGAAACAAGTAACCTCGGTGTTGTGAGTTGGCCGAACAGAAAGGTTAGTGTTTGCGTCATTGGCTTCCGTTATTGTTCTATCTGAGCGTACTTGGTGTTAGGCTGAGTGTTCTTGTGGTAGGAATACGCCGCACAAGACTGATTGGGATCGAAAAATTTTGGGTCTTAGAATCAGACCCATGACAGAGGTATCAGAGCCAAGGTTTACGTGTAGTTGAGGGACAATTCACATTCAGCAGTGGACTTTGCTGGTATGATCACATGGATACATGGTTGAGTGATGCTCTCAGGGAGAGAGTGACACAGCTGGAGGTGTTGGTTGGAGGGCCGGCCAATGGTGATGGTAATTCTCACACGGTGTTTGATCGGTTGCAAACCATAACCGAGGAAATGGAAAGGGTTGCTGATCAGCCGGAATCCAGCTGTGTGCAAGGTAATGGAATGGCTGAAGATCATGGAAAATCTCAAGGCAGGTTTGGAGAAAATACATTCAGATGTGGCTCTTCTGAAGCAGGCGGTACTCAACCAGCCTCAGCACTTTGTTACTGACCAGGTAGCCGAAATCCCAGGAAGGCTTAAGGTGTCAGAGCCAACGAAATTCAGTGGAGTCCGATCAGCAAAAGATCTGGAGAATTTCATCTGGGAGATGTAGGAGTATTTTCGAGCTACCGAGATTCCTGCTCATAAGCAAGTCTTGATGGCCAGTATGTTCTTAACTGGCGACACCAAATTATGGTGGAGAACACGCACTGAGGACGACGAGAAGGCAGGACATCCTAAGATTGAGACTTGGGAGAGTATGAAGGATGAACTCAGGAGTTAGTTTCTGCCAACCAATATAGTTTGGGTGGCGAGGGAGGCTTTGAAGAAGCTTCGACAGACTGGAACAGTGTGAGAATACATCAAGCAGTTCAGCTCATGTCTTTTGGATATACAGGACATGTCAGAAAGTGATAAACTTATCAACTTTGTGTCTGGATTGCAACCTTGGGCGCAGGTGGAGTTGAAGAGGCAAAAGGTGTAGGACTTGCAAATGGCATTAGGTGCAGCTGATGCCCTAGTAGACCTAAAGACTGCTGCTAGTCCTGGTGGAGGTGACCGAGTTTCCAAGGAAGGCAAGATGGTGGGGAGTGATGGGAAGTCATTCAAGCCAAGACCAAAGGAGAAGAAGAGAGTTTTTCCTAGGGCCGAGCCAAGCAATTCCCAGGGTGTTGAAGTGAGGCAGTTGCAGTGTTTTTCCTGTGGCAGACCTCATAGGGTCAGGGAGTGCCCGAACAATCCAAAGGGGAAGATGGTGGCGATGCATGTAGAGGAAGATTCTGATTCAGGTAAGCCAGCTTAGATGTCTACCTTACAGGTGATAGGAGCTCTGAGGGTTGAATAGCCTAAACAGGGAGGTTTAGGGCTGATGTATGTTCCAGTGATTTTGAATGGAAGACGGGTTTCAGCATTGGTTGACACCAGGGTAACTTACAGCTTCGTTTCGACGAAGGTGTCGGGTCAATTAGGACTGAAATCGAGGGTTACTACTAGCAAGATCAAGGCTGTGAATTCACCGGTGAAGCAGGTTCAAGGTGTGGCTCGTGGAGTTCAGATCTGCTTAGGGGAATTCAGTGGCCGAGCTGATTTCATGATTGTGGAGATTGATGACTTTGAGGTAATCTTGGGTAACAATTTCCTCGTGTCAGCTTGCGTAGGAGTGCTACCACACTTGGGAGGAGTGATGGTGATGACCCGGAACAATGGATGCTTTGTGCGGGGGTATGGCAAACCTACCAGGGTAGAAGATCCAAGAACTGGCGAGGAGCAGCTTGCAGCATTGCAGGTGGTCAAGGTCAGTGAAGAGGGGAGTTCTACTCGACTTGCAGGAATGGTATGTGGTAATCTGGGTGACCAGTCAGGTCAGTTTCCAGGCATGGAGCCGGGAACCTTAGCTGGGGTGTTGTCTTCCGTGCAGTTGGATGAAAGCTGCGATGACTTGGTAGTGAAGGCCAAGGTCCCGACCCAGGTATTAGTGCGGGTACCTAGAGGACGTGTTCAGGAGTCCGTTGGGCGAGTTGGCAAGGTGCGTGTGGTCCGGCAGGGTGTGAATATGCTGGAGTTTAGTATCGTAATCCTAGTGGGAGATTTCATGGAGGTTGCCAACGACTTCAAGAAGTACTTCGGGGATTGCAAGAGTGAGTTGTTGCATGTGGCCAAGGGTAAGCTCTATATCATTGGTCGGGGAGTAAGACAGCAGTCCATGGGGATGACATGGGATATTCGGGTAGTGAGAGTTCGTCCATATTGTTGGAGTGGAAAGCTGAATGCTCACTATCATTAGTTGAAGATAATGACTGATGATGAGACGCCGGGGAAATCATCGTGTCAAGAGTACCATCTGACGAAGGTGAGGTGTTGACAAGAGATCAGCTCTTTCCTGGTGTGTAAGGGAATGTTCGTTATTGAATAGGGTCTGTATGTCTAGAGCCTTCATGGGGAATTCACAACCATGGTCAACCAAGGCTGCTATAGATCTACGATGGGCTGATGGAGTAAGTGTTGAATCCGGAATTAGGGTTTCACTTACCGTGTTTGGTTTGCAGGGAGGTGAATTAGACGTCTCTATCTCCACTTATCTAGAGAGACAACCACTAGATGAGGTGAGTTCGTGTTGGGCTAATTACCAGCAGTGCTTTACAGGGAGGAAGAGAAAGACAGTCGAACTAGTTAAGTTTCTAGCTGCATTGCAAAGTCTTAAGGGTGCTTCGAGCCGGCAATTCTCGGAACCACGGGGAGTTGTTTGGACGAGTTGGATGAAGAGGACTCAGAATTTGGAGGCTGGAGCATATGGCCGATGGAAGTGTGTAGGTGTACATGCGAGGTTTGTGGCATGTCAGATCGAGGATGATGCAATGGTGGAGCTGGAACCACGGTGTGACGGGTCTATGGTACATGGAGCAGGGACGGTATCGTGGGCGAGATGTGTATTCGACTTGTTATTGAAGAAGGGGACAAACCTTCCTTCCGATGAGGACATCGGCTCTCATTGGTGGGGGAGGATGTTACAGCCCTGATTCATGGACGTTACCAGGAACTAGGGTTTGGGTGTTGTTCCTAGGTTTCCCGCGTCCATGAGGGGGTAGCAGTGGCTATCCGAGTGGTGGAAACAACATACCGAGGCTAACCCGTGTTATAGTTGCAGGTAACAAACTAAGGTGCATGAGGCTGCCGGGTGACCGAGCATTGCAGGATAGCATGGCGTTGGGTTACAGCAGTGGATTGCGGCACATGGGTCGGTATATGTGGTACCGAGCGTGTGGTCGAGGTTCGAGTCAGGAAACCTCAAGATGATGCTGGTTCGTGAGTTGGTGCGCTAGCCGGGTGCTGATTGAGCATCAGGGCTAGGCGTACGAGTGATCGGTGTATGGGTCGGAACATCGGGGTTGAGGTGCAACCTGTGTACCGAGCATGATCGATCAGGCTACCGAGCAGATGAGCGGTACCGAGTGTACGCGAGCGTGAGCGAGCGCAGCAGTGCCGAGCAGCAGCCAGGCATGCTGAGCAGCGCACCAAGCAGCGCGGTCATGCTGAGCAGTTTGCCGAGTTGGGTGCCGAGCGACCTTGCTGTACCGGACCAAGTATCGGTACTGGGGGCGGCACGGGCGAGCGTGTAGTGGCATGGCGCTGGTGTGTGGGCGAGTGGCGAGCGCGATGTGAGGTTGCTGATGCGTGGGCGCTGTGCGGGATCGATGGTGTGCCAATCCAAACAGTGGCATGCTGGTGCGTGGTGCGGTGCAGGTGCTCCAGCGGTAGCGATGTCCAGCGATGGATGAATGCCGATGTTTGCAGTGGTATGGATGCCGGGGAATGCAGCGGTAGACCATTGCCGGTATTGTGGCCGGTAATTGCTGGACGAGGCATTGAGGTTGAACCAGTGGCGAGGCGATGGCTGAGGTCGAACCATGGGCTAGACTTGAGTCCAGCGGTGCAGCCAACGATCTGTTGGGAGTTTGTTACAGAATTGGATCATATCTGGGAGAAGATTATGATCGGGATGTTGCAACTAACTTCTGGAGATAAACTAGAAGGCCGTGTGATGAACCTGGACGTGGATTAGGGCTGGGTTGCTGATGACGCGGTGGATCTTTGCAGTATCTTTTGGAGATAAGGATGCTGACTAAGGTCGGAGTTATCTTGAAGCAGGAGAACGTGGTGTATAAATACATGGTGTGAAGGCTAGAAGAGAGGGATCGGAGTTATCCAGGAAAAGGAGAGAAACCAAGGAGAGAATTCCTGAGGTTTGGTGCAACGTGAAGTCTTGAGTGCAGAGACATCCGGGAGAGAAGGAAACTTGTGAAGGTGCTGCAGCCGGTGCTGGTGAAGAGTGCTGGACTTTCATTGGAGTTTGCCGGAATCCAGGTACACGTTGTGGGTTGCTGGTGTGTAGCAATCGGGGAGGGTTACTTGGGTTATAGTAATCCCGTGAGTTCCATTGTATTTGGGGTGCATTGGGGCGAGGCTGTGGGGGCTGTCCACAAGCCGAGCAAGTACTTGAAGGAGAGAGTAGAGTGCTTGTAATCCTTATGTGTTATAATATAAGGTTGGGAAGTGTTTTTCCCGTAATCTGTTATTTTGCTTGTTGGCTGACGTTTTAGGCAGGGAACTTCTGTATTTAGGTCGCGGTCGAAGTTTACAAGGCAGTCAGTTGTGGTAACTGGTTGCTGAGACGAGCAAGGGCAGATGACACGACTCCAATACGCATATCGGTATTTGGGGCGATTGGGCAGTTGTTGCGTGTGGCACTGTTTGGTTCTCGGAACAGCTTATCGGCAGGGCGTGCTGGTAACCGAGAGCGCTGTATCGATGCTTGGGTGTGATCGAGCACGGGTGATCGAGCGAAGGGCTGATTGGAGTAGCGATATCGGGGACGAAGATCTGCTGGGATCGAAACCAGTAACCTCGGTGTTGTGAGTTGGCCGAACACAAAGGTTAGTGTTTGTGTCGTTGGCTTCCGTTATTGTTCTATCTAGCGTACTTGGTGTTAGGCTGAGTGTTCTCGTGGTGGGAATACGCCGCACAGGACTGATTGGGATCGAAAAATTTTGGGTCCTAGAATCAGACCCGTGACAGCTAGATACGTTTATTGTTCATATGAGATTTAGGTATGATTAATTTTTTGTGGATGAATATTGAATTCTAAGAACTGCTCTTGTAGTTTCCCTATTGTGGGTGTACCAAAATGCTTCTGAAAGCAAGGAAAACTGTTGCATTGTGATCAACCAATCATCTGAATTTTGGAATGACAAACAACATAAATAAGTCTTGCAAGCATAGGATGAGTTTATATTTGAACAAACATATAGGAAAACAAAATTTAGGTCTCGAGAAAAACAACTTTGGCAAATCAACTGGCTCATTAAGATAATGGTAACAGTTCTCTTCCCACGTCCATTTGATCCACCAATCACATTAACCCGAGCTGAAATTGGAACAGGGGCCCCAACATTTGCACCAATAACTGCTGCCCTCATACTGCAAATAACTGTCGTTCTTACTTGCTTAAGATATGGTTCAGTAACTTACTCACTCGATCAAAGATGGCATGGCAAGAGTCCAAAGGGAAGGCATATCCCAAATCTACTATTCCCTTCCCTCTCCTTTTTGTCCCCTCAATCTTCTTCAATCTCTCTTCTCCTCTAGCATCTAAAATGAAGCTTGAATAATTCTGACCTCATCAATGGCCAACAAGAAGAAGAAACATGCTCATTGTAAGGCCAAAGTCATTTGCACCAGGGCCTGCCATGTCTTAATTTGTTTTGCGGTTATAAATCCAAGAGGCTTCCATCAATGTTTGACTACTTTTATGGAAAAGATAGCTTCAAACAATTGCCTTTACAACACAGCCAGCTAGTTTGAGATGTTGTCCAACTTATCTATCATTCTATAAATTCTGTAGGATTGTGGGTGTGATCTATCTCCCACTGAAAATTCATGAACAACATTATCAACCTCGACAAAACTTGACCCTGCTGCTTTCTCCTTCCCAGCAGCCTTCAACTGCAGTCTTAGCTTGGCCACATCAGGCCACCAACCAGCCGAAGCGTTAAATGTTGGACATGAATGCTAGATTTCCAGCATCAGACAGCTCCATCTGAGTCAGCCAATCCACCACCATCTCTGCAAGCTCCACATTGTTATGCATTCTACATGCATTCAGCAAAGTACCCAAAATGATGGCATTGAGCTTCATCGGCATGGACCGAGCCAACCCAAATGCCTCTTTCAAGTCACCCCTACATCGAAGAAGGTCAATCATACAACCATAATGCTCTATCATAGGAGCAACACCATAATCCATCTCCATGTTAGTGAAGTAATGGCGTGCCTCATCGACCAGCCCCGAATGGCCGCAAGTAGACAAGACGCCGAGGAATGTAACATTGTCAGGTTGGAGGCCCTCGTCTATCATCCTGTGGAAGAGTTGAAGCGGACGGCAGCCATTGCCGTGAGCAGCAAGGCCTTGAATCATAATGTTCCAAGAAACCTCATCCTCCTAGCCATCCTGCTGAACACTTGCATTGCCCTGTGCAAGACATCAGCTTTCGCATACATGTCGATCAACGAATTGCAGACCTGAGCATTGTACCTCATATCAGTCCAATTGACTTATAAATGCATCCTTGTGCCCAACTCCAGCAAACAAACCCGACTCTACATCAACTACCAAATCAGACTTCTGAAACTAAACTGATCATACATGTCGGTCGCCTCCTTCCCCGTCCCCTTCTCAGCATAGCCATATATGATGATGGTCCAAGCAATGAGATTTTTGGCTGGCATTGTGTCAAACAGTATCCTAGCATGTCCATGTCCCCTGCTTTACTAAACCCAAGAATCATGTGTCGACCAAGACACCAGCATACCTTTGAACAGCTCGAAGGCAGTCTCCGCCTGCCCGGCCTTGGCATACCCATCCAAGATGGCATTCCAACTCACGGCGTCCTTCTCTGGCATACCATCGAATAGTCTCCTCGCATTCGACATCTTCTCGCACTTGGCCAACCCAGCAATCATCGTGTTCCAAGGCACGACATCTCACTTGGGCATTCCGTCGAACAACTTTCTGGTCATCGTTGATCCCACCATCGCCACCACCGCCGCTGCTGTACTTGGGTGTAGCAGTGGATGAGGGAGTTGGAGGCGTGGATTTCGGATAAAAACCAGAACTTTTCAAGGTGGGCGTGGAGCATGCGGACGGAGGGGCTGGGGCAACGAAGTCCAAGATCACCGGCATTGACCAGGAGCCCTCGTATAGGAAGGGATTTAATTTTCTAACTGTTCAACGGCTGATGAAAAATTGCAGCACACCACATCACGGCTTTGCTGACCTTATTTTCATATATATATACACCCCAATGCTGTCAGCAGCGCATAGGCACCGTTTTTAATTTGGGCCGTTGGATCAAAATCCAATGGCCCATACATGTTTTTCACTTTTTCTCCACCCTCCCCTGTTTTCTCCTGCGGGCTGCATTTCACCCGGCCTGATTCCACCGCCCGACCCTCGCCTCTCCAGCCCTGCTCCTGCCCCCGGTCCCGCCCGAAGCCGCGGTCCCCCACCGCCCCAGCCTGCAGCCGCGGCGCCCCATCCCCCCCGGGCCGCCTGCTTCCAACCCCAGCCGCATTTCCTCCTCACCCGCCCCCCGCCTGGGCGAGCCGTGGCCCCCCCTGCCTGGCCGAGCTGCGGTCCCCCTGCCCCGCCTGGCGCCGTGGCCCACCCCTACCCGAAGCCGCGGTCCCCCTGCCATCCCCGCCCGCAGGGAGGGTAGTTTTGTAATAAAAATTAGACTCGCTCCGACAAGAGTCAAGTTTTTAATTATGAAATAAATATTAAAAAATAAAATAATTTTGTAATAAAAACTTGACTAAGTCCCGACTCAAGTCAATATTACGAAATAATTTTCTTTAAAAAATAAAATATTTTCATAATAAAAACCTAACTCGATCCCACGCAGGCGATGTCGGGGGTGATGGCAATTTCGTAATAAAAACTTGACTTACTCCCGACTCGATTTAATACTACAAAATAAATTTTAAAAAAATTTGAATATATAATACCATAAAATAAAAACTTGACTCGCTCCCGACTCAAGTCAATATTAAAAATAAAATTTTGTAATAAAAACTTTACTGGTTCCCGACTGAGGTCAAGATTTTTATCACAAAATAATTTTTTAAAAAATAAAATAATTTTGTAATAAAAACTTGACTCGTTCATGACTCGAATAAATATTAAAAAAATTAATTAAAATAATTTGGTAATAAAAACATTAATCACTCCCGACTCAAGTCATTATTTGGTAATAAAAACTTATCTTGAGTCTGAAGAGAGTCAAGTTTTTATTTTAAAATTATTTTATTTTTTTTAAATTTAATTTGTCATATTAACTCAGATCGGAAGCGAGTCAAGTTTTTTAAAAAAACTTATTTTTTAAAAAAATTTATTCCCTAATATTGACTTGAGTAGGGAGCGAGTCAAGTTTTTATTACGAAATTGTCGTTTCCCTTTCTTCCCCCTACCTCTGTTTTGTCGCGGCACCGCCGACAACCTCGCCGCCTGCAGCCCGCTGGCCAGTGTCGCCGCGATGGTGGCAGGGTGGCTGGCAGGGGGACGGCGACGTCCGCGAGGGGGTGTGGGGGAAATCCGGGCGGGGGAAAAAGGGCATTGGGGGGGGGGGGGGGGGGAACACGGCAAGGGCAGCAGTTGCAGCAGGGGCGGTGGGGGGGAGCGGCCGAAAAGCCGGGGGCAGGGGGTGACAGTGGTAGCAGGGGCAGGCCTAGCCGTGACGGGAGGCGGTGGCGGGGGTGGGGAGGGTGGTGGTGGCAGGGGGCTGCGGCTAGGGCGGTCCCTGCCGCAGCGACGGTCCCTGCCGCAGCGGCAGGGGATGGGGGAAGGTGGTGGTGGTAGGGGGCGGCGGTCCTGGCTGCAGCTGCGGGTGGTGGCGGGACGGCGGTAATGCGACGGCGGGAGGGCGGGAGGGCGGGAGCTGTGGGGGGATGTTGGTTTTTAGAATGGGGGGGATATTGATTGTGGGCCGCTGGATTTGGATCCAGCGGCCCATGCTCAAATGAGCTGCTATGCACTGTATTTTCCTGCAGCGCATAGCAGATCAACTCTATATATATATATATATATATATATATATATATATATATATATATATATATAAGGGAGGGGAGGCTTTGCTGCAACCATTTTGGCTATGTTGCACTTTTCAGCCGTCTGAAAATTAGCCACACCCCCTCACCCTTTCCCCCACTTTAACCAACCAACACGCCACCCCTCTTCCCCTGCCCTGCCCCGCGCCCCTCGCCGGGCCCCATGCCCCTCTTCCCCCCGCCACACCCCACATCCCCCCTTCCACGCCCCTTCGCCCCGCCCCACCCCCAGGTTTGCCACTCCGATTGCCCCCTCCCCCTCTGTTTTGCCACACCGCTTTGAGTCACTCGAGTCACCGTGGTTGCGAGGTGGCAATGGCCGGCGGAGTCGCTGGTTGGCAGCAGGTGGCTTGTGGTCCAACGCCGGCGGAAGCTACAACAACAACGAAGTAGAGGAGCTTCCTCTGTTTCTCCACTAGTGCGGCACAGCATTGCCGCCGAGAGGCGTCGGCTTGGGAGTCCGGTGAAGAGGCAGTCGTAGCACGGCCAGCGGTGGTGTAGGTGACGGCTGCGGCGAGGTCACCGGCGGTCAGGGTGGCACGACAAAAACAGAGGAGGGGGGCCATCGTCGGTAGGGAAGAAGGTCAGGGGTGAAAATAAAGGTCGGGGGTAATTTTATAATAAAAACTTTACTACGCTTCCGACTCGAGTCAATATTATAAAATACATCTCAAAAAATATGAAAAAATAAAGTAAAATATTTTTGAAATTTATTTTATAATATTAACTTGAGTCGGGACTGAGTTATGTTTTTACTACGAAACTACCCATGCCCATTTCCTTCCAGACAAGAGTCAATATTACAAAATACATCTCAAAAAATATGAAAAATAGAGTAAAATATAATAAAATAAAGTAATCCAGTATAACTCAATTATTTTATTTTATGATATTTTACTGTATTTTTTTATATTTTTTGAGATATATTTAGCAAAATTAACTGGAGTTGGGAGCGAGTCAAGTTCTTATTACGAAACGGCCCGACTGTGCATATGGTCATGAGGGTCATATGTACCCAAGTATATGATGATAACATCATGAATACAATAGAAAAAATAAGTTATCAGAGTATATAAGAGCATGCGAGTTTTTTATATATATATATATATAGTGGATCACAGAATTAGTTTTAGGTCATTTACCCTGCTAGGACATGTTATTTATTAGTTTGGGTGGGTTAATAGGTTTAGAGCATGTTATTCAAGTTAGAAATCGATTATTTTATTGTATGATATTTTACTAATTTTTTGTTTATATTTTTTGGGTTGTATTTTGTAATATTGACTCGAATAAGGAGCGAGTCAAGTTTTCATTACGAAATTGACATCAAGTCATTTTTCTTCACCCCTACCTCCTCTGTTTCTCCCCTACTGATGTTCGCCCCCCTCCTCTATTTTTGTCACTCCCCACGACTACCGACAACGTCACCGCCGCCGTTACTTGCACCACCGCTGGCCAGCACTGCCATCGCCTCCCTCTTTCCCTTCCTTTCCCCTTTCTCTTTCCCGTACCCGGTTTGCCGCCCCTCCCTGTTTTGTTTCGTGGAGCGCTGCCGGCCTTAGCACAGCTGGTCACCTCAATGCCGTCCGTCTTGTTATCAACCCTCCCTTGTCGTCATCAACCTCCGTCCAACTTAAGGTGCCGCTCAGGGGCGAGAAAGCCCCCACCTTTTCTCATGTTGCATTGAACGTTCTCGGCCACCTCCGGCAGTCGTCGTCACCAGTCAGGCGACCATCCCTAGCCTCCGCCATCCCTTGCCCGACTCTTCCCCAATCCTAGAAGACCCCAGGTGACCCAAGGCGGTGCTGGCAAAAACAGTGGGAGGGGCGATGGGCAAGGGCGCAGGCAGGGGGTGGGGGGATGTAGTTGGGTTATTTTTAGCTGTTGGATTCAATCCAATGACTGAAACAAAATTCAGTGCTGCATCATAGGAAATTTTCTTTCTCTCTCTCTCTCTCTCTATATATATATATATATATATATATATATATATATAGAGGAAAGTTTTCCCACCTCAAGACATAGAGTATACTTAAAGTTATTATAGGTTATATTGCATTGGGTGAAAGTATAGCCCACAAAATATTCATGAAATCCATAGAAAACTATCTCAAATCTACATAATATACCTATAACAATAAAATTCGTGGACCATATTGACATGGATATATGTACATGTCAGACACTTTCATTCAGTTTTGAAAATTATTTCGTGGACTTACTTACACACAAGAAAACTTTAGTTGATGTTTTTTGTACAGCAAGGATGGAAGTAACGAGTTAGTAGATGAATATATCTAACGTTATAATTATTTTAACATAGTAAATGAATTTACCTTGGTTCGTTCACGTGTCTTTTATCGCATGCACTTTACTAATTCGTCTAAATTTGTCACGTATCCCTTATTACTGTTTTACAATTTTATCCTTTCTTAAGAAAGTTCGTATATGCTTTGATTTTTTTTATAATTTTAACCTTTATTATAATGAAATCCCACAGGTTTGTTATTAGTTTATAGTTGTGCTCTTTCTTATCAAAAAGTTATAATTCACACCCAATATTTGCTACAAAACAATTAAAAAAGTTTTTAACTAAAATTGGATAGTACACTATGGATCCTTAAAAAAGTACTTAAAACAAGTAAAAAAACTTTCATTGAGTAGATATAGATATTTAAAGCCTTTTAGTTAAAATAAAATTATATACTTAATTAGAATTAGAAATTTTTAAATCAAATACATCTATACTTCAAATTAGGTAAGAGTTCAAACGTCGCTCAAATATCGTGCTTTATCGAAAAGTAGTTGTTAATTTCAACCTAATTCAATATCGTGCTTTATCGAAAAGTAGTAGTTATTTCAACCTAATTCTTTCAAGAGCTATATTATTTTTTAAATTCTGTTGAATTGGATCAACATGAAACAATAAATTCAATTAATGGTTTTGTCATATAATCAAGGGAACAAAAGATAATGCCAGTATTTTAAGCCATCTGATTTTGGAGTACAAACAAAAATTATTGTCTTATGATCCTATCTATAACAACAGCTTTTCCATTGAAATTATGCCATCTAATTAATTGCTTATCTTTCTATTCAAGTTGGGATATAATGCACTTCAAATTCGTCACATATATCCTATGTAGCACCCATTATATATGCCTTACATGTATATGTTCCCTGACTCATATCCAATAACTAAAATATACAGTAAGAAAAAATGTGTGTGTGTATATATGCATCTTTCTAACATTGCAATTTGATGATCTACCCAATGGCTTATCTTTATATGCATGCATACGTATAAAGCACTTCCAGATATATATAGTGTTCAATACAGGAGGTAACGACCATAAACTCCACCATGAAATCAGATTAAGATCACCAATTAATATTCAGTTGTCATAGAATGAGAAGAAGGTGAAGGCCATGCATGCCTTGAGGATTTGCACAACAGCTTCCTCTGATCTCCACATCACATTCAAAATTGTGGACATTAGGTCATGACTCATCTCCAACAACATCAATTCCATTCCTTCTCCTATATAAGTGCAAGCCTCTCTTTCACAAACCATAAGCATTTGCCAAATACTACAATTCAAGCTTCTCAAACTCCAGACATGGCCAACAGCTTCTCCCTTCTCTCCATTTTACTCCCCCTTCTCTTCATCTCCTTCACCTCCACCCATGCAATTCTTGTTCCAGGCTACTGTGGGTGCCCGCGTCCACTTCTCCCCCCACCAATCACCTCACCTCCACTTCCCCCTTTTCCAATCACCTCACCATGTGCTGCTCCCCTAAACATTCTCCCTTGCTTGGGCCTTCCTCAATACCCTTACTACCCATATCCCACCTTGGCCACTCCTTATAACCCGTTATACAACCAATTAGTTGGAGGTGTTTCTCCACGCTACCATGGTTCTCAGGTTTTGGGCACTGCACCATTCTTCAATCAGCTGCAGGCCAACCAGGTTTTCAACCAGCTGCAGGCCAACCAGCTCTTCCAACAGCAGCAAGCAAACCAGGTCTTCAACCAGCTTGAGGCCAACCAGCTCTTTAGCCAACTTCAAGCTAACCAGGTCTTCAACCAGCTGCAGGCTAACCAGTTGTTCATGGCCTCCCAGCTTCCCAATCACCTCACCATTCCCAGGGCAATTGGCTACCCATCACCTCTCGCTAGAGGTGTTGTTGTCTAGGAAGGTCTGATCTTGTACTGCTAATGTTGCCAGGATGCCACACTTGTATGTGTAATAAGCTCTTAGCAGTTCAATAATAATGAGATGAATAAGTTTTTATATTAAGTTTTGGATGTAGCTTTTCTTTGTTTCCTGTTCTCAATTAAGCTAAAGTGGTCACAATAACTTCAAAAAATATATATATTTCACTAGTGGAACTCACCCCTTTCTGTTACCGAAATTTACTGAACTTAAATATTTATTGCCTTCCTTACGAACTCGATCATTACTTAAGCTTAAACTTGATTATTAATTAAGTGAATATCCTTTCCTTGTACATATTTATTAAAATTGTTTTTGTTCTATTGTCCATACTTACGATCATTTTAATACCTTAAGGATTGTGAAGATCTAATCAATTAATTTGAGTATTTATTATTAGTTCTTGCCGCATAGGTGCTCATATATATATATATATATATATATATATGAGGGGGAGGTGGCTGTGCTACAGCACAGCCATCTTTGCTGTGCTGCAACATTCCCGCTGTTGGATTATATCCAACGGCTGGTTTCCCCATCCACCCCCCATCCTCCATTGGCTGTGCTGTCGCTGCCCCCGCCCCCTGTCGCAGGCCAGGTCCGGCCGCCCACCGGCACGTCCCGGCCGGCCCTCATCCCCCCCTCCCCCCATCGCCGCAGCCCGGCCGGCTCCCTCGCCCCCCTGTTTTGCCACGTGGAATCAATCCCTTTGGTTTTAACACACGATCTTAGGTCACCTAGGGAAGAGTCGGGAAGGTGGTTGCCAGAGGTCGTCGCCATCGTTGGTGGCCAGCGGGAACGCGTGCAAGGTGGGTGGCAGTGGGTGGCCATGAAGGAAAGGAGAGGGGGAAGGAAAGGTGGTGGTGGCAAGGCGGCGACGGCACTGGCTAGTGGCGTCGCTGGTTGGCAGGGGGTGGCCGGCGGCGAGGTTGCTGGCGGTCGGGTGGCGCGGCGAAATGGGGATGGAAAATAGAGTCTCCAGCAAAACAGGGGAGGGAGGAGAAAATGGGCAGGGGTAGTTTAGTAATAAAAATTTGATTCACTCCCGACTCAAGTCAATATTAGAAAATATATTCCGAAAAATATAAAATATATAATAAAATATTATAAAATAAAATAATCTAGTTCTAATAGATTATTTTATCCTAAGGTATTTTAATCTATTTTTTAATATTTTTTGGGATTTATTTCATAATATTAACTCTAGTCGGAATCGAGTCAAGTTTTATTACAAAACTACCCCTCTCAAAAAATATGAACAAAATAAGGTAAAATACCATAAAATAAAATAATCCATTAAAATTCAATTATTTTATTTTATGGCATTTTATTATATTTTTATATTTTTCAGGATTTATTTCGTAATACTGACTTGAGTCGGGACCGAGTTAAATTTTTATTATAAAAAATTAACCGGCTCCCGACTCAAGCTACTATTACAAAATAAATAATAATATATATATAATAATAATTTTATAATAAAAGCTTGACTCGCTATCGAGGTCACCAGCAGGCAGTCACCGACGGTCCAGTTGGCGCTGCAAAACAGGGATGGAAAAATAGAGTCATTGGCGAAACAGGGGAGGGAGGAGGAAATGGGCAGGGGTAGTTTCATAATAAAAATTTGACTCGCTTCTGACTCGAGTCAATATTACAAAATATATCCCAAAAATATAAAATATATAATAAAATACCATAAAATAAAATAATCGAGTTTAATGGATTATTTTATTTTATGGTATTTTAATCTATTTTTCATATTTTTGAGATTTATTTCGTAATATTGACATGAGTTGGGAAGGAAATAGGCAGGGGTAGTTTTTTAATAAAAACATGACTCGATCCAGACTAGTGTCAATATTACGAAATAAATCCCAAAAAATATTTAAAAATTCATGAAAATATCATAAAATAAAATAATCAAATTTTAATGGATTATTTTATTTTATGGTATTTTACCCCATTTTTCATATTTTTCGAGAGGGGTAGTTTTAAAATAAAAACTTGACTATATTCTGACTCATGTCAATATTATGAAATAAATCTCAAAAAATATGAAAAAATAGAGTAAAATATCATAAAATAAAATAATCCATTAGAACTAGATTATTTTATGTTATGTTATTTTACGATATTTTATATATTTTTTGGGATTTATTTCGTAATATTGACTCGAGTCTAGAGCGAGTAAAGTTTTT
>JAURVB010003777.1:0-22800 GCA_033002965.1 Piper betle
TATTCGTCGAAGAATTATTACCCACATGGCCTAAGTCATGTTAAATTTTGTCTAATGTCTTATATAATGAAAGATTATTTTATGTGACGTAATGAAAGATTATTATATATTATGTAATTTTATTTTAATGATTATGAAAAATATCTATATTAATATATATTTTGTTCTCAAGTTAATATATATTAAATATTATTATTACTAAGCAATAAATATTATATACCTATGTTAATATTTATTTTAAATTACTTATATAAAAATAGAAATTTACTTAATTAGTTGTAGTAAAAAATTTTATATAGAGGTTTAAATGATTCCTTATTCATGCATATGTTTAGTTTTTTTATTATTATTTTTTATTACTTCTTATGGTTCAAGTACTTTAAATATCAACCTCATTACCAACCTCCCACTTGTTAAAAGTGTATATATTGATTATAAAGTGTATATTAAAAATAACCCATTGTCATTAACAATTAATCCATATCATTCGAAATTGTTAATTTTCACGATGTGATTGTTACTTGTTATGAATTTTTTTAAAGAAAAATAAAATGAGCACACGAAAAATTTAAATAAAATCTAACTTTGTCTTTATATGTTATATTAATATTTATAATATTTTTTGCATTTGAAAATAAAAAATTAAAATGTCTTAACTAAATTAAAATTAAAATTTAAAAATAAAATAAATATTATTAATTAATATTATTTATAATTATATGAATAATTAAAGGTCGGCTATGAGGGAGGGGGTGTGAGAGGAGTGAGAGGAGAGGGCGAGGGGATTGACAACATTATAAGCTAAATAAAACCTTGTGTAGCTTAAAGATATTTTAAGTAACATTACTTCAAATATTCTAAATAACGACAGCTTTTAACATTGCGTATATATTTTGAGTGACGCCATAAATATCTTAAAGAGTCGACTAGACCATTTCCTTATCATCGGGACCCGAAGTAAAAACATCAAAAAGAACATAATTGAATTCACCCCTTCAACAATGTAATTTAAAAAACACAGCACATAAAAAGGAAGTTCTCACTACAGCCAAACTCCATCCGGTGGAAGGGGGAAGACAAAAATGTGGGCATTCATCTTCCAGCTTGGTGAAATTCAATTTCGCATATTTTATTTTATATAATAATGTAGATTATTATAGTTTGTATCAAGATTAATCACAGATCATGCATGTTTTTCAAAAATTTGATTGATATTATAGTTTTATGAATTGTTATCGTAGAATTTATATCAGATTAGGAGTTTAATATCACATTAAGAGTATAATCAAGTTTACAACCTCAAGTCTGATTGAATAAAAGTTATTGTTTTAAACATCAACCTTAAAAAATTTTAATGACTTAAAAAAGTATACGTTTTTTGTACACAACAATTCGGGAGTCATGAAATAATTTGCCATGGTTAAAAGCCTCTATATAGGTTGAAGAAACATCATTTATAATTAGTCACAAGAGTGTTGCTTATGTTTCACAAGATTATCATAATATCAAAATCTATATGCATCCCAACTCAAGATCAACATTTCTAGTACCCCAACAAGATCAAACAGACACAAAATCAATAAATTTTATTATTATCATTCACTTCAAAACATTTATTTAGTAGAAGTAATCACCATCTTCTCTATATGAATCCCCATCACATACCACATAGGATGAAAACACAAAGAGTAAACAAGGCATATATATGCCAACATCTTCCTCTCGAACTTTCACATGGCAATAGTGAATGATGATCCCTTAAATAAATGCCGTTATAATTTTTTTTTTTGCAACAGGGAGCATACATTAAATGAACAGAAGAATATGATTAAATATAATTGCGAAGATCAGTAAAATTTGTCTAATAAAACATTGAGAAAAGCAGAACTTGAAATATATAGCATTGAGTTTCCCTTGTTTGTAAACTTGGAAAATATCTGCCATCAGAGAACGAAGGCAGCCTGTTGCAGAAAAGCACCCTCGGAGAGAAAGACAGCCTGATCTAAAGAGGCACGTACATGCTCAAGCTTGTTGCACAAAGGCACCCCCATGTTCGGGTAGATCATTAAGATAGATAACAAATGACTCCGTCAATAGCATGACTGAAAACAGAGCAACAAACATCAATATGTTATACATAAAGAACAATATCCTGATGACATTGCCATCAATTAAGGAAATGGTAACAATTAGAAGTCACTCACAAGATAAACCTAAAATTAAGACAAACATGGGACACTTTCTGCCACTACCTTCTTTCCTATCTGACGGTACACTTTTATCCACTAAAGCAATGGAGTCATCGCGATTCTGTGCTGCTGTATGAACAGAAAGTTCTGGAATTGTATGATCTAAGCACTTCTACAGTATCAGATGTCACCCCCCTGACAGCAGTTTATTGACCAACCTATAAACTTCATCATGTTTCAATGTCTCGCCATGGACTGAAAGATCGGAAGTTTTACAATCAAGATCTTGCCGACGAAGACATGCGTTTCCAGTCAGCTCACCTACTCTTTTCATCATATTTATTGATTCCCAATTCTCTATGTTTGCAAAATCGTCAGTTCTTCGTAAATTAGAATCTAGCACTGTACGTGCTTCATTTCCAGTCATGCATCCATCCGCCAGATCATGCACTGAAGTTGCATAATTGTGCTTCACTCTTTCAGCATCCTGGTCTACGATGACGGTTTCAACAAAAGCATCAGATTGTTCCAATGATGGAATACACAAATCTGCAGTCATTGACTTAATTTGACACAAATATCTTTAGCTACTGATCTATCCACTAAAGGATCTGCAACTTTCTCGTCAGCATTTTGGTCACCTACATCTGTTGCAAATGAAACATCATGAATGCCTGAATGTATATTCAACAGATCCTGCCCTTTTGAAGCAGAATTTGAAACGCCAATTTCACCTGTTAATGTATCCAGAGTAGGGCTCGTGATGTTCTCCATGAGCATATGGGAATCCTCATTGCTCAAAGCAGAAACATCAGGATTCTTGTCAAAGTTGATGCCACTAGGCGACAGAATTACATCATATCTGAGTGACATATTTGCATTCTTGTTGGAGGAATCTGACTTCAAATTTTTCCCTTGAGAAAAATGAATGGAGGATTCAACACACATGAGAGGCTCTCTCACTTCATTCACTTCCAATAAGAGCCCCCACTAAACTGTAAGCTAAGGTATAAATCCCCGATCCTTATTAATATAAAGGCAATTAAAAGACTAAACTTTTAATAAAAGTAAGATATTTAGCCATTCAAAAAATAATAAAAATAAAATATCAACTTAAAATATTATAGTCAATCTTCTTGATTCAATTACTCTATGAGGCCATGAAACCGCTAAGCCAGGCCCATTCCACGCCCATGCATAGCCCAATTACTCAAACCCAGACCTACAATCATTAAAACAAATTCATATGATATGCCTCCTAATATATATATATATATATATATCTAAGAAGCTCCCTCAAATAATATACATGTTTTTCTTAGTACTTCCCTATCTAAAAATATATATAAATTTAAGAAGCATGAAACAGCTAAAAATATGTGATTTAAGATTATAGAAGTTATTGTATGTAAGCTTTTAGTTAATGCGAGATAATTTGGTTTCTTCCCAAGCTATATTTGTCTATTTCTTGCCTAGTTTGAAAATAAAAAATAATTAATGATAGAGAAATTATAAGACATCTATTGGGTTCGATTATGTGCAAATTAATATTCATAGGATTGAATCCCAGGCGAGAAATATAGAAAAGATGTGATAGAAAATTTGAAGCACTAAGTACCTCTTCAATCCATTGCTACTCATCGTCTTGAAATGGCCATATATATATAATAATAATAATAATAATAATAATAATAATTTCATACAAAGAATATTTGCTATCAATCCAAGCTTGATAGCAGTGTTTTCTTACCAGAGATGGGTTTTCTCTTTTGTATCTTCAACCACTCGTATCTCTTTCAGTTCATTTCCTAGCACCATCTAGCAGATCACTCACACACTTCAATAGCCTGTTACAACTCTACAATGTGTAATGCCCTCATCAAAGTCAAAGATAATTACCATTCTACATTACTGACCAACCATAGTCGTGCACTGCACATCTTCTGCTTCAGTGATGTACTCAACCTACTTGGTTTCTTATGTGGGTATATAGGAAGGGGGGCCGCTTGTGAGGCTGATAAGGGGAGTATTAAAACAAGAGAATTGAGAAGGGACGGGGAAGAACGGGAGGGTCACAGCTGAATATAGGTGATTGGCGTTGGGCTGCGATGGTAACAACAACGGTGGCAGTGACCGGGCCATGCCAAAGGGCTACGTGCCAATGCTGGTAGGATCAGGGAGGGAGAGAGTGAAGGTTTTGGTGCATAGGAAGCACTTTGGTCACCCTCAATTTGCAGTGTTGTTGGAGATAGCAGTCAGTGAGTTTGGCTATGAGCAAGAGGGGATATTGAAGATGTTGGAGTCCCTCATCATATGCTAGATGTGACAAAGCGTACAATTACACATGAAGCGATAAAGAGATGAAGTTACTCAAAGAGATATGAGAAATTCGAGAAGAATTATGAAAAACAAATAATAAATTCATTGGTGAGAGTGGTGTTGGCTCTTTGTATCCAATAGGTGAACCATATATAATATTTTGTATCCGTTATATATAATTATTTAGTTGTATATATATGTGTTGTGTAGTGTACAACTGAGCCTGCTGTATGTCATTATGTACTTTACTGTGAGGTTTTGCAGTGTAACTTTCCCTCTCTCTTTGAGGAGGAAGAGTCTCTCCTCACAAAGTGTGTCTTCTTGTGTAATGTGTCTTGTCGAGGTGGAGATATATGTTATTCTCAATTAGAGTATTTTCTCTAGTTGGAGATTGAGGGTATCCTAATTAGAGTATATTCCAGTTGAAGATTGTAAGTTTTCCAATTAAATTGTTTCGTCTAGATGGAGATTATGGTCTTTCCTAATTGGAGAAGTGTCTTAGTTGGAAATATGTAAGTTTCGTTTGATGAAGAACATTGCGAAATAATGATTAAATAAGTTCCGCTTAAACCAGACGATGAAGGTGATGTATTGGCTTTGCCTAATAAGTATACTCATTATTTATTATAGTGGATGGTTTGTGTTTCCTCTTATTTTGGAGGTCCCACGTTAAATTAGTGTTTTCTCTATCTTTTGTACTTTAGTAATTTGTCTTGTTAAAACACACACTATGAAGTTTAATGATTTTATATGTTAAAATCTCAAAAAAGATACCATGTGAATTGTACCACTTCAAGCGAGTTGTTGAGCAAGTGTCCAAGGGCAAGTGATCCAAAATCATGTAAAACTCTTAGAAACTTTTAGTCTTCTCTAATGTATTAATTTGATGAACGAGCATGTTGAAGGTTTAGAATATATGATCATTGGATCCAACCTTGAATTTGTCTTCATACTCAGGCCTCTTCCTTGCCTTTGTTGTACACATAGCACTAATGGAAAAATAGCTTTCTGTCACTGAAATTTGTTACGGAAATTTTATTGACAATTTTTGCCACTGAATTGACAAAAAAATTCGATGCTTAATACTTACTTCCCTACAATCAGTGACCTGTAGTCATCAAGGCAAGTCTCCTCTCCTCACCTTGTCCTTATAGTTCTTAATTATCCATTAATGGTTGTGAAAATTTAAGTGAATTGTTTTAGATAAATCATAATTTTCAAAAATTTTGTATCATAGCTTAAATTATAATGATTATCAAAGTTTTATATGATAATATGTACTGTGAACTATTGTTGTGTAGACATTTATATACCATTGATTATTTCAGCTTATTTTAGGAAATTATCATTATTATATTTTCTTTAGACAAAATTGTTGTAAAATTAGTTCTTTGCTCATTTTTGTAAAATCAAAATCAACGGCTGAATCAATTGAGCAAAATATGAATTAAGTTGAACCAAACTGATTCAATGACCATTTTGGATTAGCTTGAATAAGGTTTGAATTAGTTTCAATCCTTTTATCATGTTCTCAGTACCTACTAAAGCATGATGTTTTAATAATAAACACTTTACCATATTTATTATTTTCTCTATTGTAAGAATTAATCATGCGAATTTTATATTTTGAGTGTGTTAAGCATCATAATTGAGCAATCTTTGAATTTTTTAGCACTGTTTGATAATGATATTATGAACAATTTAAGTGGACGATCGTCATTTTATATAACTTTACTAATGAGATTGGTCATGCTTAAAAGAAAGAACCTTTAGGGCATTAATTAACTTTTTAAACTATGAACATTTAAATTAGTATAAGATAATGAAATTAAACTTCTTATATAGTATATATTCTTAGTATTAAAAGAAAGAATTTTTTGTAATAAAGTTTTCTAATATATAGTATAATATAAAAGAAGTTTTTAAAGATCAATATATATAACTCTTGCAAATTATAAATACAGCTTTTTTTCCTATAATGATCATATTATATTTAGGAAGGAGGAAGAAACTTTGAAGACGAGAAGTCAATCACTCATGATCATATTATATTTAGGAAGGAGGAAGAAACTTTGAAGACGAGAAGTCAATCACTCATGATCAACGCATGCCAACTCTAAATCCTAATGAGAGTAAGGAAGAAATTCATATATTATTATAATACTATTCATCATTAATTTTATTTTTGTCCTCAAAATTTTTGTTGTCTTTATCATTATAGTTGTTATTGCCGTCGTCATCAGAAAGAAGATGATTTTTTATGGTTTTATCTTAAAATGGTCAGATTTAATGTCATGCATCCATTACAACTTTGGATATTTTTTTAATCCCATATGTATTATTTGTTTATCTAGTAATTAGTTAATATCTCTTTGCTTACAGAAAGTTGTGATTTAATATCTTTTAAAAAAGTTTCATAAAGATATATATTTTTTAATCCCATATATAGTTAATTTATAAGAACTTTGTCGTTATAATGACTTGATCAAATTACTACAAATTGAAAGGCCTCCGTCATCGTTTTGAAAATTAGTTAATGGAAATGAGTATCTATAAGCACGTCCGTCAAATTCATTTTTTTCAGCAGTGGCTATCTTTCCATCATCCCATATAATTAACATAAATTGATAGGCCTAAAAGATTTGTTTCATACTTGGTGAACAAAGTTGAAAAACTATCACTTGTATATAGAGGATCTTACTCTATGAGGTGTTAGATATGAAACTAATTTTTGGGGGCTTGTGCGCCTATTTTAAAATAGCTTAAATAAAGGGAAGTGTTACACGTTATAATTTTGTTGTTAAAATTTGGTAATTTTTAGGATTGCTATTGTTTAACAATATCTTTGATTTCCCCTTTCTTTTTAAAGTTGAGTCTTTTAGGCAAGTTGGTGAGTACACCAAAATGAACAAAATCTTACTCACCATATTTCTAACCATGTAACACTTGAAAATTGTTTGCTCTTAGTGCATTGTAATTATAATATTATGACAAAAAATGATAATATTATTTTTACAGATAAACTAAGCGATGTCGTACAATATACTACCTATGTAAGAGACAAATAATTCTTTTCAAATCTTATCGATAGACCCAATAAGATAAACTCACTACAAAATTTTTTTATTTTTGCCCATGACAAGTTGTAGAGTATACTTAATGTTGTCATGGGTAATAGGGGAAAGTATAACCCCACGAAATAATCTTAAAATCCATGTAGAAATAATTCTAAGGTATATATGTCCTGTGAATATCACTATCTACTAACTTAGTTAATTTTGCCCTTAAAATTCTTGTATTTTCTTGACAGATAGGTCTAGACCATGCATATGTTTTGACTATCATATGCACAGCATGCCCATGGGGAGGAGAATGGAGTTGTCAATATGTTTAGAGTCATTACATTCTTCTTCTCCTTTTTTTCTTTTTGTTTCCATCAACACCTAATAAAAAAGTTGGAGCAAATATCATAAATTAAGATTCATTTGATTATAAATGACAAAATTTTAATGACTTGTCATTCCCTAAGCCACCCTTGTCCTATGTTTGAACTTCTGGCCTGAAATACACAGACAAAAATTATTATGTTACAATGACTAAAAAAATATTCTTTTTTGTACACAATAATTCCAGAGTCATGAACTAATTTGCCAGTGTTAAACGCCTCTATATAGTTTGAAAAAATATAAATTACAATTAGTCACAAGAGTATTGCTTATATTTCATAAGATTATTATAATATCAAAATCTATATGCACCCTAACTCGAGATCAATATTTCTAGTACCCCGAAAAGATCAAATAGTCACAAAATCAATAAATTTTATTGTTATCATTCACTTAAAAACATTTATTTAGTGGTAGTATTCATCATATCCTTTGTATGAATCGCCGTCACATACCACATAGGATGAAAAACACAGAGTAAACAAGGCATATATATGCTGACATCTTCCACCGGAACTTTGACATGGCAATAGCCAATGATGACCCTTAAATAAATGCCATTATATATATATATATATTTGGAGAATAATTCTACCCACATTATAAACCCTTAAAAATTTCAACTAATTATTTAAAATATTTATTTGGTAAAATTAAAATTATTTTTGTTAAAACAAAATAAATATTCATTATTTTTTAAAGAATAATGAAATAGCATTTACTTAAATAAATTTAACATATTCTTAATATCTATCTATATTAATATATAAAACTGAGGACTTTTGATACGGTTCTACTACATGTCCTATAATTATTTTACAATACTACCTTTATTTTCTATCTGTAAAAATTTTAATTTTCTTTTATAATAAGGATATGTTTCGAATCCTTTAATGATTTTCTATTGTAATTATGATTTGCTTTGATTTCTTTTAGAATTAGGTTTTGTTTCGAATCCTTGAGTCATGCATTACATTGGTCAACGACTTGTTATTAATAAGTTTCAAATGTAGAACATTATCGAACCGGGTAACAAATACTAAAAGACAATGCTTTTGATAAGGAAGGAATTGAACTACCCATTAAAAGATTAGGAAAGTACCCACATGATTTTAAAATTCTTTTATAGTTAGGCCTTAAGCGACTACAGATATAATGCACACCTTAATTAAGCCTTAGGAAAAATATTTAATTTACTCATTATTACATTAATTAATTTTCACCAAAATTAAAAAGAAGAGGAACGCACTATAGAGACAAAAGTCAAGGTGACTTAGGAATGAGTATAAGATATTTGTTCCTTTCCAACTGTAAATAGGAATCCCATGCGGTTATAAAAGAAACTATAAATATTGGGTTCGTTAATCCATTGGAAAAAACTATAAATATTGGGTTCTTCAATCCATTGGAGTGGATCCGTCTTTACACAGGGAGGCCGGTACGTATGGTAATATGGTTTTTTCGATGTTCAGTACCATTCTCATGTGTCAATGAAGATAATGCATATGCATGTTTCGTTCCTTATAAAAGTATATATATTGCTCCCATAAGCTTAGGCACTTGATACTTTGATGACGGTTGTTTGTATATTTCGTCCCATAGAGAAAGTCGTTAACTTTTGTAATATAATCTTCCGGGCCAGTACTATCTTTCACTCCTGGCATCTTTTTGGCGATAGCTATTAGTTTGTTCTTGAATTTGTGTACGTACAGCTTCCACTCCAGATTTTTGCATTAAGTATTATTTTATCTTTAATTAGATACAATTAATTTATTTTTTTCCTGAAAAAGTGGATATGAGCTAGCTTCTGTATTGTCCGATTTTGCCACCATGGATGGACTTATACTGTCAATATTTTAGTATAGCATATTAAACCACAATGCGCTAGCATTTTATTTTATTTTATTTTAAAAAAGGCCCTCTAATTATATAAAATTTTTAAAAATAACATTTTTTTAAACTATAAAGTGAATATGCGATTAGATAAAATCTCTAAAAATAACAATGATATATTAAATAGATGAAAATTAAAAAATTACTGATTTCTGCAAATAAATATCAGTAATTAAGTTTAATAAAATTAAAATAATAATCTTTCTAAAACAATATGGAACTCAATTGAAATAATGGCCTTTACACACACACATACATGTACATATGTACGTATCTATGTATGTGTATGTATGTATAATGTATATAAATTGGTCAATATACTACTCTATTTTCATAAGAAAATAATTAATTTAAGAAGAATAGAGATAATAGTGGTATTTAAATATTCAAAACACAAATACCTAGTTTTAGTTTGGAAGAATTTACTGTAAAAAAATTGGCATAGACCAACTTTGAAGAATGTAGAATAAGGAAAAAGATTTTATAGACCTGTGTATTATATATTTCTTAGGAAAATAAAGAAGTGATCAGGTGCAGATATATTAGGAAGATATACATGGCAGGTCTTATAGCAGGCAAAAGTATGAATCTTACATTTAATTAGAAGATTTTCTATTTGGAAGAGTCATTAGGAAAAGAAAGAAGTGTAGGAGATATTAAGAAGATACCAGAAAACATATATTTATCAAAAGTAGAAATCTTATATTTGGAAGGAGATCATTATATACTTTGAAGAACCTCTAAAATTCAATAAAAATTTTCAAGAAAATATTAGAGGGATATATTGATCATAATTCTGCTCACAATTTTAATAAGAATTTTGGACTGTACTATTTGAATTTATTTCAATTTTTTTAACAAAAACTACTATTTTCAGAATTTTTTCCCTAATTAATGACTCACAATTATGTTAATATATTAAAATTTTAATTGCTGAAATTTATTTGCAAAAATTAATAATTCATGAATTTTTTTATAATTCATTCATGATTATAATAATTTTGAGAGATTTATCTAATTCAATATTCTCTTTATTTATATTATCCAAACAATTATGGAAGACATTAATTAGATTTTCTGCAAATATGTATCCACAAATATTACTATTTAATAAATTTTATCTAATTGTATAATATTTTTTTTGAAAAATGACTAAGCATTAATCTCATTTGTGTTGTTTGATGTGCTAGCTGAAAAAATAAATTAAGAGCAATCTCAATTGTTTTTGTTTTAGGCCAGCTGCAATTGTTAAAATATGCATGTCTCCGAAACCAAGTGCATTTAATAATTGGTATCTGATAATAGATTAGACATTTATATCAAGTAAAATTATGCTAGATTGTATTAAGTTTATTAGTTTGATTTATAACTCCTAGGTAAGTACGTAGGAATTATAAAGCAAAGCTACCCACAAGTAAGATAGCTGAGTTCAAGTTGAAATGGAAATTGATTGGAGTTATATGGAAGTCTAAACTATAAAAATACTTAAACTAGTTGTGAGATTATTTCGTATTTGGGTCTAAAATCCAAATACAAGTTTATTTCCTAGTTGGAGATTTCCTTCGTCCAAGAACGCACGAGAGTTTTCTAACGTTTTTTAATATATCATCATAATGAATCCTAGTTTCCTAATGAACCTTAGTTTCCTTAGGGGTTTTATCTCATTTGCTGAGGAGATAGAGAGAGGGATCCAAGAAGAGGGAGAAGTGGAGAGACAATAGGAAAAAGTGGTGTTGTCTCTTGGGTTTTTTAATATATCAGATACAGCTTTCTAGGAATATTTTTCAGCTTTTTAGGGTTCCTAAGTTTTCTCTTGTATTTTGTAATTTGACTTGGTAAATAATTTGGTGTATCCCATAAAATAGACTTTCAGCTGAATTGCGTTCAATATTGATTTTGCGGATATATTATTGTGAACTTTATTCTTTTATTTTAGCATCGTTGTTGGTAAATCAAACACTTGTTTACTTAGGAGTTTACACGTATCTCCCAGACAAGTTACAATTTATAACATATAGAAATTCTAAGTCGAGTAAATTCTAATCATATCATAAATATATAAGACCCAATTGATCTTCCCAAATAATGGTATCACAATTTGGATGTTGGCAGGAAGAATTTATAACTAGTGGAAAAAAAGAAGAAGCCACCAATCAATATATGGGACCAATGTTTGGGACTAGACCATTAATCAGCCGGGAGCAAGCGGATGGGATGATGAATAAGTTACAGGAAGTTTTTAGAAGTGGGAAAACGAAGGATTACCATTGGAGGATCACCCAGTTGAAGTTATTGCTCTTACTTATTAATGATTGTGAGTCTCAGATATGTGACGCTCTTCATTCTGACCTTCAAGAAACCGCACTTTGAGGTCTTGATGTCTGAGGTACCATCGATTCTTATTTCTTCTTCTATGTAAATTTTTTTATTTAAAGTGTGCTACATTAAAGTTTTATATACCTTACTTGGCATAAAACTGAATTAAAATACATGTATATTTAGTCCAAATTAGTCCAGTGAGATTCAACCCGAGTTTAAAATTATAAATAATATATTTTATTGGATAGTAAAATATTTTTCGTCATCAATATTTAATTAAACATAGGTTGAAATATGGCAATTTTCTTAAAAACAATTGAAGAATATTAAGAAAATTTAATGTTAAAAAATGTGTACTAATTGCAATAGCATACAAAACCCTAAACTGTGTCGGATTTGAAGAGGGATCATTAACAGAATGATATGGTATTTAAAAATAGGAGGTTTATTTTGTTTGTGGAAAAAAGGAAAGAAAAACTTATGCTACATGGGAGATTCTTTTCCCCCTTTTTTATGCAAAATGTTTCAATTGACTTGATATTAATATGAAAAAGAAATATGAATTCCCACAGACTAGACCACCCTATAAAGAAATTTAATTTCTATAAAATTTATTATTATATGTGTTCATTGTTAATCATTGATGTACATGTTTGACTATTGTTGTACATGCTTCTCCTCACTTGCATAGATTGCAATAACAAAGGCCTCTTGTAAACTGGCGATCAAGGAGCTAAAGAATTGGATGAAACCAGAGAAGGTGAATACCAATATATTTACTACTTATATAATTCCCCATGATATTCATTGTTCAACCTTCTGCACTTTTCATTCATGGTAACAAATTATAGTTGTTAATGTTTTTGTTCATGCAGGTTAAACCAACATGGGCAAGTAGCCCCTCTTTGACGCAAATAGTAACAGAACCGCTTGGCGTTGTGCTCATACTTTCAGCCTGGAACTATCCTTTCAGTAAGTATTTACACCTTATTCTGTGCCCTCCATATTTTGCTCCATATATAGGAAAATTTACCATCAATGCGGAAAAAAAAGACTTTCTGTTGTCCATTCCAATTTGGATGTAAAAAAATAAAACCTTAGATTTCTTTTAGATTTAGAGATATTGGAAGGAGAGAATATCAATTTCATACTTTTTCCCCACCGACAAAAGGTGGAAAAAAGTGTGGGGAAAAGTTTCTAATCTTTTTGTTTAACTCCAAGGAGAAAAGATAAAAAATTATCGCTATGTTAAAATATCTTTTAATATAGAGACAAATGACTAGTTTTGTCCACAGTCAAAATTAGCGTGGAGAAGACGCAGAGAAAATTGATACTATTGTCCACGACCATTTTTCATAGTGCATTCATTATTATATGCCCCATATTAACTCACCATAGCTTAGATTTTAAAAAATAATATTTTTTATAACATATACAGTTCTTAAAATATAAGTACTTAGTACTAAAGAATGAAGTTTTATATCACTTCTACATTGTCATGTTCAGGTATATATGTATTTTGTATTGATGTATTTTACATATGATCGTACTCCGAAATTCTAATTGAGACAGTCTATGTGTGGCAGTGTTGGCTATTGATCCGATTGTGGGAGCAATAGCTGCTGGAAACGCTGTTGTGTTGAAACCATCAGAAGTTGCAACTGCCACTTCTGCTTTGCTTGCAACATTGTTGCCCAAATATCTTGACAGCAGCGCCATACAAGTTGTTGAAGGTTCAGCTGTAGAAACTGCTATTCTTCTGGAGCAACAGTGGGACAAAATATTCTATACAGGTAACCTAGCTTCAACTAAGTACATCATTTCATAGGATCTGGGCTAATTTTATTTTCTGATTAAATAAAGACAATTTTTTCCCACACCCTAGTTACATTATTAATTCAAAGTATTTGGGCTAATTCTATTATCCGGTTTGAGTAAAAATCAATTTTTGTGCCCATGATATTTTCTTTTATTTAAGTATGACAAGTATCTCAAACCCATAGGCAAAGTCTTCACTCGTAACAGAAAATTATCCAATTAATAGAACATGCATATTACCCAATAAACGGGCAATTTTCATTATCAAGTTAAAACTTATAAAAAATTCTCTTTTAAATTAAGTATTCTTGCTATAGTGATTGTGTTCTTCAAAAGGCACGTTTGCCAAGTACACGATAGGGTTGTGGCTAAAACTATTTCCTAAAAGGAATTGATTAAGGATAGTTCTGAAACGTATGAAATATGTGGAGTTATCTTATGACTGCTAACGGCGGCAATCAACAATTCATTGAAATATGAGAGAGCTCGATTTGCAGGTAATGGCAAAGTTGGTCGGCTTGTGATGGCTGCGGCAGCAAAGCACCTCACTCCAGTTGTATTGGAGCTTGGAGGCAAATCTCCTGTTGTTGTTGATTCAAATATAAAGCTAGAGGTAAGAACTTGTTATTTTGTTTGCAAAAGTTGATTGAGATTCTTTAATAATTCTAATGTCAAATTTGCCTCTGAAGGTTGCTGTGAAGCGTATAATCTCTGGAAAATGGGGCTGCAACAATGGGCAAGCTTGCATTGCTCCAGATTATATTATAACAACAAAAGCATTTGCTCCCAAACTGGTAGCTTATTTATAAGATCTTAAGTAGCATAACATTAATGATCGCGTCAAATTTTGATTGTATCATTCATTCTTGCTAATGTAGTAAATAAGCCCTCACAAATTTCAACTTTGTAGATTAATGAGTTCAAGATCTGGCTTAAGAACTTCTATGGAGAGGACCCAGTTCATTCTGAAGACCTTTCACGCATTGTTAGCTCCAGTCATTACAGACGCTTGCTACATCTCCTTGATGAAGTGGACGTCCGTGACAAAGTTGTACATGGTGGCCAACGAGATGAAAATTCCCTGTAAGCGCCCATAATTGTTTTTTATTTCATTACCATAAGAAATAACATATTTTATTTGGAGGATAATCGATGAATATCGATCGATCACCAGGTTGTTAATTATAATTGATAAACAAATGCAGATACATTGCTCCCACCATTTTGCTGGACGTACCAAAACACTCTTTAATATTGAATGAGGAGATATTTGGGCCCCTACTACCAATTGTTACGGTTAGCAGTACATTTAATTTTGGTCTTCGTATAATCTTCCAATAATTCATTATTCCGAATTGGCATCTTTACATTTTCCTTGTTAATTTATATTGATCTGATGATCAGGTGGACAAATTGGAGGAGAGTTTTGATATAATAGAGTCAAAACCAAAGCCCCTTGCAGCTTACCTCTTCACCACAGACAAAAAGCTGGAGCAGAAATTCGTGGAAACCATCTCTGCTGGAGGAATGCTGATAAATGACACCTGCTTACATGTATATTTCTTGAACTTCCCAAATAGGACTTAGATTTATGTCATCTAATTTACCATTATTATTAGCCAGATTACAATTCTTTATTTCTCCGTATGTTATGTTGGGATTTGATACAACCCAAATGGGATGACATTAATTTACTATGGAAATCTGCCCTCCAATCAATGAACTAGTTGCTTATCTGTGTGACACATATATTTATAAAAAAATATCATAACTTACTTTAATTAAAATATTATGAAATGCAATATCATATGTATACCTTATAGAATAATTATAAATTAAAAAATTCTACATCATTTACTAAGTATGTCAATAAATTGTTCTACATTTTTTTATATTTTAGTTTATTTTGTTCTCTTTCTCATTAAAACCCTTTTTCCTTTTTTCTATTGTAATACGTGGTTTCTTTTCTTATGATAATACAATAATAACATAGATGACGTTCTTGTTTGAATGTAGCTTTCAACGCCAACATTACCCTTTGGAGGAGTTGGAGAGAGTGGCATGGGATGCTATCATGGCAAGTTCTCATTTGAAGCATTCAGCCATAAGAAGGCTGTGATGTTCAGAGGCTTAGGAGGGGATATAGAACTTAGGTATCCACCATTCACTCCAGAGAAAAAGAATTTGCTAAGGCCTTTGCTCAATGAGGATATCTTTGGCTTTATTCTTGCTTTGCTCGGCACGTTGCTTTGCAAAAGCAAGAAGAAAATTTTTGCTTTCCTTAAGTTAGAGTAGAACTTTGGATGGGTGTAATTTTTCTAGTAAATGAATAGAACATTATGATAAATTTTTTTGGTACTTCTGATTACGTTTCCATAATCAGAAAAGTAAATGATAATGATGAACTGGCTACCAATATCTACATGGTATATTTGTTATTATTATATAGTCATCTATTCTTATTAATTAAAGGAGAACTTAACATTGGCCTCTGATATATATTATTAGTAGTTTAAAATATTCTCTGCACATCGGTCTTTGGCAAGTTGTTAAAATAAAATACGAGTCTTAAGCCTAGTCTGCATAATAATTGGTATATGATAAAAGATTGGACATTTATATCAAGTAGAATTTTGTTAGATCGTATTCCACTTCCGTTACAATCAATTACTTATAAAGAATTATATCCTAGTAAATTCTAATCATAAACATATAGGTCCAAACCCAATTATTCCTTACATGTGCTCTTCCTAAGATAATTTAGGTATTGGCAGGAACAATTTATAACTAGTGGAAAAAAGGAAACTACCAATCTTTATGGTAGCAATTGAGGGCACTAGACTGTTAATCAGCTAGGAGCAAGTGGTTGATGATGAATAATTTAAGGGAAGTGGTGAGAAGTGGGAAGACGAAGGACTAGCTCATGCTTATCAATGACTTTGAGTGTCAGATATGTGACGTTCTTCGTTCCCACCTTGACAAACGTCACTTTGAGGTCTTGATGTCCGAGGTTCCATCTCTCTCATCTCTTCTTCTATACACTTCTTTTAAAAATTGTTGTATACTTAGGTTAAAAATGTAAGTATACTTTAAGACCTTCAAATGGATTTATTTTTCCCTTATAGGAAGAAGATGGAGTAAGGGAAGTGGGGAGAAATGGTATTGTAATGACCCTGGTTTTCCTAACAAACATGAACCCTAAACCAAGGCTACTACTGCACATCCTACTAACGTGCATGCATAACATATAGTAAATAAAACATCACATCAGAATAATTTTTATAAGTCATTTCTATCAAATAACAAAACTATTCAACTAGCATTTATCACATAATCTTAAAGTATAATGATAACCATGTTTGTCCACTGAGTCCAACGTGTTTGGGCACAAAGTCTTCTAGTTCTTAATGCGATAAAACTCATATAGCTAAGTTTTTCCATTCTATCTTCATATTTTACCTTAGTACCTGTGAAGAAAATTACATTGTCTACTCAGCATCACTAATGAAATTGGACCCACGACTAAACATATATCTTATAACATAAACCAAAACACATATAATTAACAATCAATTAAACAACATAATTATCGATTCTATTTGATTATCACATAACATAGCATAATTGTAATAAAAAATTACAATCAAAAGATCATAAACATAACACAAGTACATAATATAATATAATTAAAAGCATAACTTGCATGACAAATCATAAATCAAGTTAACATAAAATTAATTAACTGATTAACCCATTTATACTCAGCTCATTAAATGAACCTAATACATAATGAGTTTGCACATAACTCGGTTGAGAATCACTTGTTCACGCCAAACCCAATGTCATAATGTGACCCACAAGTGATTACAAGTGTTGTAGAGACAGTAGCATGCGAAGAACATAAAGTTTTTCAATTCCACCATAAACAGCTGCCCTTGCTTAAGGGATGTGTATTGTAGTAACCAAAATAGTACGTCTACTAAACTAGTTATAAACATACAAAGAATTGGCAAGGAGGTCTAGGTTTCTGTATGCCTTATCTCCACTAAAAAAAACAAAGTCATCAACCTAGTGTCTAACTTAAACCGTAAAAATATAAGATATGTCTTAGTAGTATATTTTATCTCATCTGCTTCTTATCTTACATAATCATATCATATGTTTTGTTTTTGATTCAAACGATGACTACGTACATCTAAACGGTAATCAAATATACGAGATCCTGCTCAAATAACGACTAAACGGCCTGGATATCATGGCAAAGTCCTTGTACACATCTGCAACATGCCCCTAGCTTTAATAATCACATAAGCCTATTATCATTACCCATCCTAGCTTACATGATTGTGCATGAATGTCATGACATACATAAATGGAATAACTTTAACATCGTAATCAAAAGCACAAATAATTCATACCTTTTTCATACTTTCATGGGTCAATCATTTATTTTTACTCGCATCAAGATCAATAGAATTACATCATATACCATAAATATTTATCATAAAAAGAACATAAATTACTCCTAAACATTAGTCATGCATTATTATGATAAGTCGGTCATAACTTGCCTACCTCCTCTCACTCAATTTCTGTAATTCTAACCATTATTTGGAAGAAGTAATAAGTTTTAAACTTTGTTTTGATGTGATTACACTTCAAACTCTTTATGTATAAGGATGGAAATATCTAGCAACCGAAGCAAGAAATCTAGCTTGGAAAACTAAAGGAAGAGTCAAAGTTTGCTAAGGATCAACAGTCCTTTGGCTGGGACTTCGACAACTGAAGATACAAGGTTTTGTCAAGGAAGAATTGTTTTTAACCTCCGGTAGACTTTTGCCAGGGTCTTCAACAACTGGAGATCTAGGGCTTGATCGGTGGAAGTTAAATTCACCTTTGATAGACCTTCAGCAGAGGTTTTGACAACCGAAGACTGTGTGGACAATTGTGATAACCGCAACTTAGTCTTACATCTAATACCTATTAAGGTAAGATTTTGTTCTTTACCGAGAATGAATTATAGATCTTCAATTTCGGTTAACTACTTTTGAAAAGATCACTTAGGCCCATTAGTTTGCACATCAGGTTGGGTCTTTACAGATGATATCAAAACTAACTTGGTTTTATCGTAGATGGTGGATTGAGCTAAAGACGTAGGCTAGGCAGCTAACTACGGGCCATGAAGGATATTAGTTAGGGCTAGCTATGAACGTCTTCCTAAGGTAGGTGGATTATGATAACCTCAATTTAGTCATAGATCTAATATGATCCTATTTACTAATGAAAATAGATTATAGATCTTCTATTTCAGGTAATCACTTTTGAAGATATCACTTAAGCCCATTAGTTTGTACTTTAGGCCGGGTCATTATAACAACCCTTGGGTTGACATGGCACGAGATTTGAAGTCATAGACGACTTAGAGTGTGCTTTGGTGACCGATTATCACTTCATTAGCAGAAAGAAGTTCAATGAAGCTCGTGGAGTGTCCTCGGCAGGTAGGATCGGTAGCCGAAGAGGAACCAAAGAGAGTATGGCTAGTATAAGTGGATGATCGGCAGACCTTCGATTAGTTGTTCGGTAGTCGATCATCAGGGAAAAGTTGTCAAAACTAGTTGTTGAAAAAAACTTTGAGGATTTGAACGCTAATAACTACTCTTTGGGAGAGGACTCCAAGATCTATAAATATGGCCTTGGGAGGGTGATGTTTTGAATATCTCTTGCTAGTGTTAAATCCCTAGAAATCACTTGGAAGTTTTTGGAAGCTCAATCTTATGTTAGGATTGGATTTACCTATTAGCTTGTATTCTTAATGATTTGATTGTGTAAATCTCAAAAGAGGGTTATATAGAGTAAAGACTCAAGTGTGTGAGTTTGATTTATAATCTCTTAAGGTTTTAGGAGTGTGTATGAGCACTTGACATATAGAAGAAAGCTGTTTACATTGAAGACACTTTTAACTCAAGGTGTGAGCTTGATAAGGGAAGGTTGGCTTCAATTGACGGTGACTCATATGGTGTTAGGAGCAAGTTCTAAGATTCCTTGGCATTCGTACTTGTGCAGAAGGATTTGTTGGTGACAAGACTCCTTACCGCTTGGTGGTGCTTGAGAAGGAAGGCTTGTAGGTTGCAAGGATCCTTGAGACTTGGTTCTTTTTGGAAGCTCCAAGGGTGTAATAAGGAGTGTAAGGCTCCTTGGCAGTTGGTGGGTGCTTGTGAAGGAGTCTTTGTAATTGTTTGTAAGATGAACAAGTTAATTGCCATAGTAAACCAAAGAAGACTTACCAATTGAACAACTTAGTGGCCCAGAACAGAGAAGAAAAATCTCATGTGTCTTCGCTCTATTGTGTGCTTGTTTTAATTATGATTCATTTGATTGCACATTTCACTTAGTCCTCTTGTATTTATTTTGTTCACTTTAGAGAATTAAGTGAATTAAGGTTAAGGCCACTTAGTAACTTGTATGGTTTTGGTAATTTACCAAAGCAATTAGTTATCTTTGTAACTTTGAACTTGAGTTGTCTTACATGCCACACTTATTTGGGTTCATTATTTGCCTTGATTGTCTTTTATTTTTGCTTATTGAATTTATCTTATTTGTTCTAAATTGTTTCTAATATTGTCCATTTGTGATCTGGTCTAAGTATTGTGGGAATCTAATTATTTGTTAAGTGATTTCTAATAAGCTCTCTCCCACATAGATGTGTTCAATAAACAATTAGCGATTAGAACATAATATACAAGGTTAAATACACACAAAAAGCATATATTCTAATTTCTCTTTGCCATATTTTCTACAACAATTATCATTAAGTATTTAATCACGATCACTATTGTCTATATTGTGTAAAACCCCAGTTTTAGGTTAAGGTTTTTCCCATTTGTAGTATTCCCGGTTCAGGTCTATCTCAAGTCGATTTGAGTGAGTTTGAGCAAGACTAGTTTTCAGACTATGAGAATGGGGTCTGAAAAGGCAATATGAATATACTATGGAGGCTGAGTATTGCTGATATGGAGATGATAGCTTCAGTTATGTTACAACAGAGTATGAATTATAAGTGTATACACAAGGTATACATATTTTTTTGTATTAGTTAGGGTTTTATGGCTAGATATAGGTTGTTGCAACGTTTTGTATCTGTTTGGGATTTTCAAGGTATCTTATTTACATGCATCTCAGGGCAATTGCCTTGTGAGCCTATCTTGATGTGAGTAGTAGATTTTCACCCGATTGAGTTCAGTGTTTCGAGGCTCATTTAGCCTTCACGCCTCGATTCCCGCTTATAAATTCATTCTTTGGACTCGAATTAGTTTTGACTTTGGACAATCTCGATCCAAGCTTTCCAACCATATATATATATATATATATAATATATATATATATAGCATATACCCGTAAATGGACCACACTAGGCCCACAAGTTGCCAAATGGTTCAGATCGCACCACGTGGCAAGATCTGGACCGTTCAATAAAAATTATAACCAAAAGCATGCTTTTCCCCATTATTTTTCATTGTTGCAACCGAGCACCACAGTTACTTCGGCTTGCTGCCAGTGAGCTTCCGGCCGTCCTCCGGCCATCGGACAAGTTCGATAGTGGCGCCTTGCGGTGGCTACCGACCAAGACCCACCACCGAAGCTAGCACCACCACGTTCGCCGCCAAGGGGGTGTTTTGGGTTGTCAGTTTCCCGTGGCTGCAGCCACTTTTGGGGCATTATCCGGCACCGGCACACCACCTCTAGTGAGGCCAATCAACAAGATAGATTCTTTTGTTCGAGGCCAACATTTTGAGACCATCCAAGACCACCACCGTGCCCGCGATCGCCTCACCCTGTGGCAATTTCAACTCTTTCTGGGCATTTTCTGACATACCAACCAGTGGCCGGGCTCCATCGAACACCTCCTCCTCAACGTCCACTATCGATTGTGACCTCCACCACGCCGTCGTTGGCGATTTCTGGCAATGAGCACTGCCAGCCCTTTTGATGTTGTCTGCGTTCGACCTACCATGACTAATTTCGCCCAGCCTGCAACTCTGTTCACATGTCCGCATCCATGCCCATGTTTGCCCAGCTAACCCAGCCCATTAGTTTAGTTAACTCGGACTGAGTTGGTTCAGCTCATTCGACTCAGTTCAATTCAGTCCATTTGACTCGGTTCACCATTTTGAGTCGTTTCAAACCATTTTCACTCGTTTCTCGACCATTTTTAATAATTCGAGACACCCATATTAGTTTAGATGTATGTTCACATTAGTTAGCATGTTTTGGGTATTATGAATATTTTCTTTATTTAATATTTATTTTATTTAGTTATTTATTTATTTATTCATTATTATTCAGTTATTGTTATTTCTATATTTATTAATTATAATGCATGCTTATATGATTATTTATTATTATTAATGATATATTTACTTATTAATATTAGTCTTATTTATGTTTACTAAATTGTATTTATTTATTTGTTTATCTATTTGTTTGTTCGTGTGTGTGTTATTATTTATTTGTATTAATTATGTATTCTCGTATTAGATAACAATGATATTATTATTATTCATGATTAATTAACATTAACTATTTGTCTATGTATTTATTTATTTATCCAATTATTATGTATTTATTTATTTATTTATATGTTTAGTAACGTGAGTATATAAGACATTTACTCGAGTTTAACAATCTATTTATATAGTATAATTATATTAATATTTTATGATTACAGTATTATTTATTTTCACGTATTGATTATTTATCTATCTATCCATGAGTTGAGTTATTAATTTATTTATGATGCTTTGTGATGTTGTTGATGA